>CAKNYM010012487.1:0-25427 GCA_932195095.1 Andricus curvator | reverse complement strand
CCCCCCCCCCTAAAGCCCTTCTCTGGATCCGCGCCTGACCGATTTGAAAAAAAATTAGGGAATTTCTTTTACCGGGAAACAAGCAAATTGGGGTTGATTGATCACAAAAAATAGAAAGTCGAATTTTTACAGGTATAAGTTTGGACTACCTGAGTACGGAGTAATACGCGACTGAATTCTCCCTCGCAGTTTCTCTCTGGCCAAACTTCATAAATATTCTGCACGGATAATTAAGAACCTCGGAACTAATTTATTATCACTGCTATAAAAACTCTTGGTTACCAAAGAAACTAAATAATTTTTACGATTCTAACAATTGTGGTATTTCTTCAAAGTTTGTAGAAAAGAGAAGAGTCTTGAAAAAGTTTAAAGCAAAAATTTAAAATGATTGATCCTTGTCAAGCTCGTCCCTCGGTGTAGCTTCAGGACTTATTGCCCGAATGAACTCTTTCCGTGACCTTGACCTTCTCCACTGAGTTTGATTCTGAAACGACATGAAATATTGTTGACATTTTGAGCATTATATTTCGTATCTGAAAAAGATGTCGCTTTTCATGACAGAATAATTAGTACGTTTATCGGATCAGCGGGCAAACGACAAGTCCGTGAATAAAGGGAATGAGGCTTACCACAATGGATCGATATTTTTTCTTATGACTATAAAAGAATAAACGGCTCTCGAATTTACGGTTTAAAGATCAAATCCTAGATTAACTTGTGCATTGCATATGTACTTAATGCAAAAACTTGTCTGTGTCAAAAAGCTTAAAATGTCAGTAGTGAAAAATTTAATACATAATGTCTCAATCAACATGGATTTCATGATTAGTAGAAATCTCGAAGTAATTAAGCACTGACTAGTCTTACGGAATTTTCCATAAATCTTACCAGTTAAGTATACCGCCAGGGCTAGTATTACGAAATTTTCCATAACGTTAGCCCTGGACAAGCTGGAAAAGGGGGCTCAGAAAACGATTTGGTTGAATCAACAAAATGTTTGTTGGTTTAACCATAGAATATGGTTATTATATGGACAATAAAATATTTGGTTGAGCCAACTAACTTTTTGGTTGTTTTAACCAAATCTTTTTATAGATGGAGTATTTGGTTGATTCAACAAAAAACTGTTGTTGATTCAATTGAATATTTTGTTGATTCAACCAAATTTTCCTGTATGTCCAAGAAAACAGGTCTTTTAGTCCAAGAAATTTTTTTTCTGAGTGGGGTTATTCTTAAGGAAAATTCCGTCAGGGTATACAGCTCGAAATAATTATTTAAGACCTCGTTAAAAAATTGCAGTACTATTTCATGTGAAAATCATCCTAGGATCATGTTTAGAAAAATAGGGAAGAATGGTACATATACTGGATAGCAGTGCATTATGGCCGATAATGCAAGTTTGTTTATGATCAGAATGATATTAATGCACACGGAAAAAACAGTAGAATTGAAGCAAGAAAATATCGGTACGAATACGGACGATAAAATTTTTTTATTAAGCACTTGGTTTAAGCTCTTAGATGATTGTTATCATTGACCGAAGAGCCGTGCTAATTTTCTCAGCTGATTGATACAGATTTCCTTGTCGTAGTGATGAATAAGAGATACATAAATGATAATAGTCGACACATTATAGATTTAATTAAGGTTGTAATTTGAGAGAGGAACGTACGTTAAGGTAATTGTTTGGGTTCAATTTCATACAGTTTTAAATTTAATATTCTGATTGAAATATACTAAATGGTTTGATTTCAGCTTAAAAAGTACAAAATTGTATTGTTTTTTAAATTCTTCGAAATCGTAGAATATCGAATTGAAATACTTGATAGTTGTATAATTTTCAGTTTGAAAGATTTGTAATTAAAGAATTTTAAATTAAATGCTACTAAAATAAATTAAAAACAATGAAAAATTAAGATAATAATTTCTTAAATTCAAGCCTTAAAAACTAGAAGATTTTAGAACTAGGCATTGGAAATTGAATTATGTTTTATGTTATAATATTTCAAAATATTGAACATCTAAAACTTGACTTGAAAATAAAACCAATTTCGAATTAAAACGCTTAAATTGTGCAATTTTGAAGATTGGAATTATATAGCAATCATACGATAAGGTTCGGAATAATACTTGAAAGTGTATTATATTTACAAGAACTGTACCGTAAATCATAATAAAATTGAATAATTATGGTATCTTCTACTTGACCGGGAATTCTGTTCACTTGGAAAAATTCGGAATTGTATTCAATCAGCGAGATTTTTTCTCAATTGTACTAAAATGCAAATTAAAAGTGTCTTGATAGGTTTATTATTACTCTCAGTTTTTTTCGATCATAAAAGATCACGAAGCATTGCATTTTAAAGCATCAATTTTTTTGAAGCTTTTAATTAATTAATTTTATTTTTTAACTTCAATTTTTCAAACTGGTCATTTTAATTGGGGAAGAACATTTCTAGTCATTTCCCGGATTGCAAAAATTTCTCACGGTCATTGCAATGAACTCTTGAAGCTGAAAATTGTTTCATATCAAAACCAAACTGAAAATTAAAGCACTCGAAGTAGAATTCTTGCAAAATCCAAACTTTTATAAATTGAATAGTTCAAAGATTTCTCTTAAAAAATATAAACCCACGCTATCATTTCCAATGCTTTAAATTGAAGAATGAATCAATAAGTTTGTAAATGTTTTAAATTATATTAATTTAAGTAATTTTAAGTTAGAAACTTCAAAAATTCAACAAGTTATTTTTTACTTCTAACTAAACACTTTTTGAATTAGAAGTTACACTTTTTTAATTTCGATTCGTTTCAAATTAATAATTGTTCAATTGTTATTTATAGCTCAAAATTCAACAGTTTCACGTACAAATAAAATTTATTTCAAATGCAAGAATTAAAATTGTAATGTTCAAAGTTTATATTTAGTACACTGAAACTGAAACGATACCAGGCTATTTCTAACAATTAAGTTTCGCATTATTTAGTTTCCAATAAATATTTTTTTCAATTAAAATATTTCAAATTGAATGGATTAAAAATGGAATAAGTCATACTGAAATAATATTTTAATAGGATATGAAATTGAAAAAGAGCGTTTAATTGTGAATCTAATAATTTTAAGTGATTGTTAAAAGGAAAATAGTTGAAAGTTCAACAAGTTTCAATCTGACTAACTACTAAGGCTTTCGAATTGACAGTTCAATTTTCAACGTTAAAATCTTAAAATTTGTAAATTTCGAACAAATTCAGAATCGTCTTGTAAAATCAATTATTGTTCCATTTTTAATACTCAAAATACAATTCAGCTTGAAAAATAATTAATTAATTTATATATTAAAGTTGATATAAGCAAATAATTTCTGTATCCAAAATTTTAATTAAAAATGCTTTTAACATTTAATTATTCATGTCTTGAAAACTGCAATTAAAAATTCTTTGAATTGAAAATGTACACTTAAAAATCAAGATTTGAAATGGAACCTTTTTCAGGTAAATCATGTGATATGAAATTTGTGATATTATATTTGAATTAATTTTTAATTGTTATTAGTTATTATTTTTTGGGATTAATGACACAATTGACGAAGGTTGAAAGTAATATTTCTTCGTTTAAGATACTTGACTATTGTTTAAATAATTTTCGTTTGTTAAAAAAATGTTTTCATTCTGTGAATCGTGAAAAGTTATTATTTTATGGAATTAATGTCGCAGGTAAAGTATGTTAAGAGTGATATGTTTTGCTTCTTTCCATAGGAAAGATGAAGAAAATTCTAGTTTTTTCGAACCTCTTATACTATGTAGTTTATTAATCAGTATTTTCTTTTACCAATTAAATTGATCTAAATCAATAACTCTCAATAACGTAACTGATAAAAATTGCTAAAAAAAATGATTATTAAAAAAAATTAGGGTATGAGTTCTGGAATGAGAAAATACTGAATTATAAGCTACATAGTGTAAATCGTATGAGATAAAGAAACAAGAATTTCTTCCCCTTTTACTATGAAAAGGCGCAAGTAAATGATGATTAATTTTTTAAGTAATTGCAAATTGTCCTCTATAATAAATATTATTTTTAACATTTATTAACTTTTCGAAATTTGTAGAAAACAATAGTATATTGCGTGACGAGGGTCGAAAGGCAACGATTTCACGAGCGTGAAGTTAGCTGCCCGAGCGAAGCGAGGGCTGATATCACACGAGTGAAATCGTTGCCTCGGCCCGAGTCATGCATACATTTTTTCATCATATCGATAATCGAAAATTCGACTTGAGGTGCCTGTGGAGCGGGTCGACAATCGAATTTTCAACCTTAGAGAAGAAAGTGACAGATAAATGATGCTCCACAGGCATCGAAAGTCGAATTTTCGATTGAGGTATGATGAAAAAATTTTTCAAACAAATAAAAATTGCTGAACTATAATTGTAAACTGTTTTCACAGAAAATATCACTTTTAGCATTTATTAAATGCGTTATCAATTCCAGAAAGTATTAACTTTACAAGATTTATAGGAGAAAAAATTGTTTAAATAAATACGAATTGTTTAAATAATTGCCGAATATCGTTAAAAATATATTACTCTCAACATTCGTTAATTGTGTAATTAATTCAAGAAAATAATAACATTTTATGATGTATAAGATAAAAAGATTCTGTAAACAAATGAAAATTGTTAAAATAATTACTAAATATCTTAAACAAGAAATATTATTCTTGAAATTCATCAACTTTATCATTTATTCCGAAAAATAATTACTTTTCACGATTTCAAACTTGTGAGTTGCCGAATAAAAATAATTAATGTTGAGAAAATTAAAAAAGTACAGTCTTTAGTATGAATTTTACATAAATCTGCCATTTTACATATTTTAGGGCATTTTCAGGGCACACTACAACGGGGTTGGGAATGTTAAAGTTAATGTTAACTGGATGGAAATTATTCCTGGAAATATTCTTTAAGATGTGGCTAGACTTTAATTTACAAAAAGGTAATAACAAGTATTTCTTTTCTCAACTTTTTCGAGAAACGACCTTTTCCCATTTAAAAATTCATGTTAATTTCAATGGTCCGGGGTCACGGGTTAATGATGATCGATTTGAAAAAAATAGGGAATTTCTTTTTCCGGAGAAAGAACAAATTGGGGGGGAGCGATCACCAAAAATCGGAAGTCGAATTTTTAAAGGTACACCAGAGACTCGATAGATGAACAATCTCGGGGGTTGCCTGAAAATAGCCCCCTGAGAAACTGCGGGGACCAGCAATTCTAGGAATTCATATAACGCGTCCGATCGCCCGTTCAAATAGCGAGTCTCTGGTGTATAAATATGGACCACCCTAATGTCACCCGTTTTAAAACTGATGTCAAAAAACATAAATCTGAAGTTTGCGTAACAACCATTTTCATGATCAAAAAAATTGGTCTTGTGTCAAGAAAATATACTTAAATGAAGAAACTTGATTTTCTTGATTTAAGTACATTTTCTTGAGATAAGAAATATTTTATTAGATTAAGGAAATTTGTATCGTCCGTATTCGTAACGATATTTTTTTGATTCAATCTTTTTTCGTGTATAATAAAATTACTGCTCGTATAAAGTTTCTTAAAGTTGATTGAATTTGTTTCTGCTATGACAAAATATACATTAGTCAGTATGTGCTGGAATTCAATGGGTACCACCCTCCTCTAAACAAAAATTTATTTTTGATTTTTTATTGATTTTAGTAGGGGAGACTGGTACGTACTGTATACCAGTACATACTGGATAATGCGAATTTTCTCATCATAGGACTTACATTATTGGACTCTAATAATTTTCTGCAAGAAGTTTAATCATTAGGGTGGGTTGAAAACCCCGATTTTTTGAAAATCGAAACCTAATAGTGCGGAAACGTTGCCTTTTGAAATGACTAATCGAGGTCAAACAAATTTTGAAATCGATCAATATCCTCGCGCATGGCTTTCAAATTCTCAATTTTTGATCAATAATTTGACCACTTTTCAATGGGCCAAAAAATTATGACGAATTTTCTGTAAGTACAGTTTTTGTTAGTAAAAAGTAATATAAAATTAGAAATTGTAAAAAAATTGTTTGTTGAAGTTAGCATTGTTCCAAAATTCGCAAAAACCTTTTTTGGATTTGGTTAATTGTACATTTTTTCAGAAAAATTAAAAATTTTGGCCTTAAAATTTCTTCAGTTGAAACCGAAGAAACATGTAATTCGATACCTGCATGTTAAAAAAACCACTCTTTGGGTGATCGTCTAAAACGACCACTCTGGCGTTGGTCGTCTAAACTCTAAAAGAACCACTCCGTTTTTTGAGTTGGCCCCTCGTTTTAGTACGCATACTTACACGGCAAACAGCAGATAGGTTTAGTAATTATTACTCTCCGGTTTAATAGTTAATTTTGAAATATCTTGAATTCGCGGATTACAAGGAATTCACGGAATTTACGGAATTCAAGGAATTTACGGAATTCAAGGAATTCACGAAATTCAAGTAATTCATGGAATTCACGGAATTCAAGGACCTCACAGAATTCAAGGAATTCAAGAAATTCACGGAATTCAAGGAATTCATGAAATTCACGGAATTTGAGGAATTTACGGAATTCAAGGAATTATCGAAATTCAAGTAATTCATGGAATTCACGGAATTCAAGGACCTCACAGAATTCAAGGAATTCAAGAAATTCACAGAAATCAAGGAATTCATGAAATTCACGGAATTTGAGGAATTCACGGAATTCACGGAATTCAAGGAATTCAAGGAATTCACGGAATTCACCGAATTCAAAGAATTCACGGATTTCAAGGAATTCATGGATCATGAAATTCAAGGAATTCACGGAATTCACAGAATTCGAGGAATTGATGGATTTCAAGGAATTCATGAAATTCAAGGGATTCATGGAATTCAAGGAATTCATGGAATTCATTGAATTCTAGGAATTCACGGAATTCCAGGTATTCACGGATCATGAAATTCAAAGAATCACGAAATTCAAGGTATACCATTAAGCCATTTCCCTTTCGGGGTAGGCGTGACACTACCCGATTCGGGTAGTGTTTCTAGGTGGGTAACTTGTAGTAAATAACTACAAGTGTGGGCTCACCACACCCACGATGTGCCAACAGCACTCAGTTTTCTCGAATGGTCACCCATCCAAGTACTAACCGCGCCCAACGCTGCTTAACTTCAGTGATCTGACGAGAACTGGTTTTTTTCAGCGTGGTATGGCTGTTGGCAAGGAATTCACAGAATTCCAGGAATTTAAGAAATTCACGGACTTCAAAGAATTCACCGAATTCACGAATCACGAAATTCAAGGATTCAAGAAATTCAAGGAATCACGAAATTCAAGGAATTCACAGAACTCAAGGAATTCAGAGAATTCCAGGAATTCAGAGAATTCCAGGAATTCAGAGAATTCCAGGAATTCAGAGAATTCCAGGAATTCAGAGAATTCCAGGAATTCACAGAATTCCAGAAATTGACAGAATTCACGAAATTCAAAGAATTCATAAAATTCTAGGAATTCATGGAATACAAGGAATTCACAGAATTCAAGGAATTCACGGAATTCAAGAAATTCTCGGAATTCATGGAATTCACGGAATTCAAGGAATTAACGGAATTCAAGGAATTCGCGGGATTCAAGGAATTGACAGAATTCAAGGAATTCACGAATTTCAAGAAATTAAATGAATTCACAGAATTCAAGAAATTGAATGAATTCACGGAATTCACGAATTTCAAGAAATTCACAGAATTCCTTGAATTTGCGAATTCCGCAAATTCCTTGAAGTCGGTGAATTCTGTGAATTCGGTGAATTTCTTGAATTCCGTGAATTACTTGAATTTCGTGAATTTTTCGAATTACTTGAATTCCGTGAATTCTGTGAATTCCTTGAATTCCGTGAATTGCTTGAATTCCGTGAATTCCTTGAATTTCATAGATTCCATGAATTTCATGGATTCCATGAATTTTGTGAATTCCTTTAATTCGTTGAATTCCGTGAATTTCTTGAATTCTGTAAATTCCTTGAATTCCTTGAATTCCGTGATCCGGGAATTCCTTAAAGTCCGTGAATTCCTTCAATTCCGTGAATTCCTTGAATTCTGTGGAGCCCTTGAATACCGTGAATTCTGTGGTTTCCTTGAATTCCGTGAATTCCTTGAATTCCTTGGTTTTCGTGAATTCCTTGAATTCGTTGAATTGCATGAATTCCATAAATTCTTCGAATTTCTTGAAATACTTGAATCCCTGAAATTCCTTCAATCCCGGGAATTCCGTGAATTCCTTGCATTCCTTGAAGTCCGTGCATTCCTTGAATTCGGTCCATTCCTCGAAGTCCGTGAATTCCTTGAATTCTGTGGATTTCTTGAATTCCGTGAATTCCTTGAATTCCGTGAATTCCTTGATTTCCGTGAATTCCTTGAATTCCTTGAATTGCAGGAATTCCATGAATTCTTCGAATTTCTTGAATTGCAGGAATTCCATGAATTCTTTGAATTTCTTGAAATACTTGAATCCCTTGAATCCCGGGAATTCCGACGAATTCCTAGAATTTCATGAATTCCTAGAATTTCATGAATTCCTAGAATTTCATGAATTCTTTGAATTCTGTGAATTCCTTGAATTCCTTGTATTCCATGAATTCCTCGAATTCTTTGAATTCCGTGAATTCTGTGAATTCCTTGAATTTCGTGATTCCTTGAATTTCGTGATCCGTAAATTCTCTGAATTCCGTGAACTTATTGAATTCCGTGAATTCCTTGAATTTCTTGAATTCCGTGAATTTCTTGAATTTCATGAGTTTCATGAATTCCTTGAATTCCGTGAATTTCATGAATTCCTTGAAATCC
The DNA here is from genome assembly GCA_932195095.1 of Andricus curvator. NCBI lineage: Eukaryota > Metazoa > Arthropoda > Insecta > Hymenoptera > Cynipidae > Andricus > Andricus curvator. The sequence continues at coordinate 16,552 of CAKNYM010012487.1, read as the reverse complement.
GCGAATTCAAAATATTTAAAAATAAACTAATAAACCGGAGAGTAATAATAACTAAACCTATCTGCTGTTTGCCGTGTAAGTATGCGTACTAAAACGAGGGGTCAACTCAAAAAACGGAGTGGTTCTTTTAGACGACCAACGCCAGAGTGGTCGTTTTAGACGATCACTCAAAGAGTGGTTTTTTTAACATGCAGGTGTCGAATTAAAGACATGAGAATGATAACTGCATAAGGACCATATGAAGTTCGCACTTTATTAAATTTAAAATAAAGTATTCGAGGTGCCAATTTCAAATGGTCCTTATCGAGTTATCATTCGCATGTCTTCAATTATAATGATAGCATGCAATTTTTTTTTCATCATATCAAAATAAGGACAAAATTAGGTTTTTTTGCATTTTTTGAGCGTTATTCGTACCTTGCAGACTACGAAACAATTTTTTTGTATAATAAAAGGAAAATCGCATGTTTCTTTGATTCCATTTGAAGAAATTTAGGGCACACTGCACTTTTAATTTTACTTAAAAAATTTGCAATCAACCAAATTTAAAAAAAAGTGTTTGTCGCATTTTCAAATAATTATAACATTAACAAACTTCTTTTTTTCTTAATTTATATTTTTATATTATTTTCCACTGACAAAAACTGCATTTAAAAAAAATTTGCCACCATTTTTTTGTCCCACACACGGAAAAAATGTATCCGTAAAAAAGTCACGAACGAGTAGCTAGGTCTCGGGTATGAGAAAAATTCATCGGATATTGATGTATTTTCGTAAATAATCCGCGAACTTTGAGAAAGAATTGACGAACTCGATTTGAAAATTCTAAAACGGTTCATCACTTTCTTTCATGTGAATAATTACAAAAATATTACGAGTGATTGAGAAAAGATTCTCAGAGCACTCACGAGCTTGCCCGACAAATCTGGGAACTGGAAAGTAGGTTCGCCTGTACGTGGCCCGCACACACATCCAAACGCGCGGCACGTGTGTGCGCTCGTATGTGTGCTTCGAGCTCATCGGATGAGTGGCTAGAAGTTTTATAATACCTATTTTGTCTAGCCTCGATGGCTGCGCGTGTTTACGCACTCCTGGTTTATGTTTAGAAAGTGGTGAGTCAGCAGTCTTTGAGGATTCGAATCTTCTGAGATGCGAAGTTATAAATTAATATAAATTAAATCGCACAAATAAAAATTTTTTCTCTTTATATTTCAGTCTGAAATTTTCAGGAACTGTTCCTAGAAAATTCGAAATAAGGATGCAAATGTTTCATTTTTTCATCTCGTATCCGAGACCTAACTACAAGTTCGTGACTTTTTCACGGATAAATTTTTTCCGTGTAGGAAATTAATCAAAAATTGAAACTTTTAAAGTCATGCGTGACCTGAAGATATTTACCGATTTAAAAAAATTTCTGCCCCGTTTTGTCTTTCTAAAGGAATAATTTCTACACAATTATGTTTCAAATTTAAAAAAATTGGGTTTGTTAACCCGCCCTAATAATCATATTAATTCTCATAAAAAATTATTAAAATTTACTCATCTCATTTCTACTCTGAAAAATGCGCATTTTTCCAGTATGTATATATTGGAATCCAATGTGTACCAACCTCCCTTACACAAAAACCCATTTTAATAGTATTTGGAAAAGTTTTTATTCATTAAGGATTCATTTCAGTAGGGAAGACTTATAGTAGGTAGTGGATACCAGTATATACTGGATATTGTGAATTTTCTCATGCTAGGAATTATATTAATGGACTATGATATTTTTTTACAAGAAGTATAATAAAATCGTGGCTCGAATAAAGTTTATTAAGGTTCATTGAATTCATTTCAACAATGAAAAAATACGTATTATGGAGTATGTACGAGGGGTACCACCCTCCCCTACACAAAATTAATTTTTGGCAAAGGTTTTTTGTATTATTAAGGATTAATTTCAGCAAAGGATCCTGGTAAATAATGAATACCACTATATACTGGATAATGGGAATTGGACTATAGTATGAACTATATTAATGGACTCTAATTTTTTTTCATTTACACTGGAACTTGGATTGAAGCAGTCCGGATTTACGCCGTTCAGAGAATTGATGCCGCGGCGGTTTCTTGATGTGCGAGGCAAGGGAGGCTTGCTCAGTCCCGTCCTGATTACGTTCGGACGGTCTGGAAATAGGATTAACGCCAATGTGAGCAATGCCCGAAACCGTTCTTAATTCCAAGTTCCAGTGTATTTTATTTTTCGTAAAAAAATATTAAAGTTCATTCATCTCATTTCTACAATAGAAAATTTGCATTATCCAGTATTTGCTGGTATCCGATGTTTGCCAAACTCCCCTATGCAAGAATCCATTTTACCGTTTTTGGGAAAGGTTTTTTTCTTATTATTAAGGATTGATTTCAGTAGGGAAGGCTAGTACGTACTAGATATCAGTACATACTGGATAATGCGAATTTTCCCGCAATAGGAATTATATAAATGGACTGTGATCATTTTTTACAACAAATATAATCAAGTTTGCCGTGGCTACATGTACCAAAATTTCATTACGAATAGTCGGTTTTTTCGCTAAGAAAAAGAAAAAGTTATTAAAGAATATTAATTTCATTTCTACTATAAAAGATCCGAATTATCTAGTATGTACTGCAGATTCGGATTGGTAAGGTGGGATTTCGAGAAAAATCGCGCCGTTTGACTTGCTGCACGGAAAAAATTTATCCGTAAAAAAGTCACGAACTAGTAGCTAGGTCTCGGATATGAGAAAAATTCATCGGATATTTATGTATTTTCGTAAATAACCTGCGAACTTTGAGAAAGATTGACGAACTCGATGTGAACATTCTAAAACGGTTAATCACTTTTTTTTACGTGAATAATTACAAAAATATTTCGAGTGATTGGGAAAAGATTTTCAGAGCACTCACGAGCTTGCCCGACAACTCTGGGAACTCGAAACTAAGTTCGCCTGTATGTGGCCCACACACACACTCTCCCAAACGCGTGGTGCGTGTGTGCGCTCGTATGTGTGCCTCGAGCTCGTCGGATGAGTGGCTAGAAATTGTATAATACCTATTTTGTTTGGCCTTGATGGCTGAGCGTGTTTACGCACTCCTGGTTTATGTTTAGAAACTTGTGAGTCAGCAGTCTTTGAGGGTTCGAATCTTCTGAGTTGCGAATTTATAAATTAATATAAAATTAAATCGCACAAATAACATTTTTCCTGTTTATATTTCAGTCTGAAATTTTCAGGAACTATTCGTAGGAAATTCGAACTGTTCGTAAGAAACTTCGAAATTTATCCATATATTTCTCATAGAAATAAGGATGTAATGTTCCATTTTTTTATCTCGTATCCGAGACCTAACTACAAGTTCGTGACTTCTTCACGGATAAATTTTTTCCGTGTGGATTGGGCCGCTTTCTGATTCTCAACCATTTGATTTGACCACTTTTCCCGGGCCGATTTTCTATCTCAATCCGATCCTGACGTACTGATAGACAATTCATACAAACCTCCCCTACGCAAAAATCCATTTTTGGAAATCTTTTTTTTATCAACGTCTAACTTCAATACATTAAAAAATTTACTTACATTTGGCTGTAAGAGTCGATGAATCGTGGAAATTTCTCTGTATATGCGTTCCAGTTGCAGGTGTTCCATGATTAGCTGTTCAAAATTACAATTCGATTGAGTCAATTAAATAAAAAATATTTTTCCAAAATTTATCCTAAAATTATATTTTAAGTAAATTAAAAAAACTTATCTGGTATTTTTGAGTCATAGATATGTAAAGTATACGATTATGAATTTAATGAGAATATATAAAAGGACATAGGCTGTTGTTCAATCGCTTATTGAATCTTGATAAATTCTAATGCTATTTTCATTTATCGATATTGTTTGCTTACTGAAATTGAAAAAGTTTTTCAGCGAGGAAGCTTTCAAAAATCGATATAGGAAGGGCGCATCGTGTACGATAAAAGAAAGTTGAACGCTTACCGTCTTTTTGGTGTTTTCCAGGAAAAGATCCGTGTGTCGTAGCTATAAAGTCAATCGAGTATAATATCAGCTTTCCGTCGGGCGGCTCACAAAAAAGGAATATCGTTAAAAAAAATCAACGTTTACGGGATATCAATCACTAATTTAAAAAACTATATATAAACCAAACTTACGTGGTTATATACACACTCATAAACTGGCTTAATTTTCAAGATGCTCTTCTTTCTAGGCATTTTCTAAAAAATAATTGTATTTACTAATTTCTTTACATATACATACATATTAATTAGTATCATGGAGAGAAAAATGCTACAATTAATTGAATCATTTGAGCAGAGCAAAAAAAAAGCTGTTTGTCATTCGATAGAAGTAAAAAAATATAATTTTCGAAACTTTTTTTTGCTTGGCAGTTTAACTCCACACTCGCCTTTTTTCATTATTATTAATAAGAAAATAAATTCACGATTGAAATTAATATTATTAAAAAATGTACTGCTAATCAGTTCCTCATTTATTTTCAAATTTTCAGAAAAAGCTTACCTCTTCAGAATCCTTTTGCAGATTTTCACAAAGTTCCTTATTCATTGCAAGAATTCTTGTACCCTGAAAAATAAATCACACAATTGTGATTAACAGGAAGTTTTCAATATTCAATTTAGATTAATCATTTTGTTGATTTAGTTGAAATTGTACACTCTACTCATTAGAAAACAATTCACTAGCCTCTAGTCCAGAAGTAAATATAAATAAGACTCGTGTGTTTTCAATCAATAGAGTTCATGCATCAGTGAATTGAAGTCCGCTTGTTCAATAAATTATTAAGAAGAGAAGTTCTATAGCTTTTTGGTTTATTTATTGTACATTAAATAAATAAAATATTTCTGTTGATATTTAATTTAATTAAAAATAATATTGAATACATCAGCTGTTATAAAAACGGTTTTGAAGAGTAAATAAAAGAACCGAGGGTACATCGTACACTTCACGCGTAATAACGTGTAATCCTGCGTAATAATTGCGTAATAGCGAACTCCTCAATTTTTCAACTTAATTTTTTGTGCAAAAATATATATATAAAATATAGTGAAAAAATTAGCAATTAAAAAAAAAAAATTTTATTAAAAGAGAAACCGACGGCATTAGCTACACGGCGAATCTGAACTTGGGAAGAGTCCAGGTGTTAAGCCATTTCGAGCATGGATAGCATTCGGACGGGTGACCATCTGCGACGTACGACCAGGTTGTGTATTCGCTGCGTTTTAAATAACATAGAACGGGAGATTTGACACCGAGGATAATTGTATGTATTCGATGGGTAGGGTCGAATGGTCTGCCTTCAAACTCGAATGTCGAAAAATCGGCTGAACTCGGGAGGTGGTTTTCTGAAGTTTTCCTCTCCCCTGGCCAAATCTCCATGCACATTCGAGTAGTTCTAATAAAGTTCGACGCAGCCGCGAGTTAATACTGGTTGTAATTAAATTCATACAGTGATTCTAAGGCCACCTTAGTGAAAGAAAAATTTTCACAGGTCCACACCCAGTGAAGTGGAGTCGTCTAACAGTACATGTACTCTGACTAAAGGACTTAAATGATACTTTAGCAGGTGACTAGTGTATAGACCTCTGTTTCACCGGGGTATTAAAATGAAAGACACTAGCTGTCACCCGCTGGCTTTGCTCGCGTGAATAGCTCCGGTGGCAGCTTTGCCGCCAGTAGCGCCTTCGCCGCCACCGTATAAACATGTAGATGTGTCTCAGGAGTGTACATGCAACGTTTGGTGACAATTCATGCCGGCGTTTACATTGTATGCGGCGACATACGTACCTGCACACATTCAACTTTATATACATATTCATATAGATGCACCAGAATTCTCGGTTTAGCCACAGTATCGGAGGTTGCCTGAAAGTAGCCTTTTTACTAAATCGGGGGTATCGAAACGTAAACAGTCCACGGTGGGCAGGAATCAACTTTTATTCAAGCTGAAATGTCAACCAAAACGGTTCCGGCAAAATTATAGGTAATCATTGGTAGAATCATAATCCATATTGCATGAAATCCTAGCTGATAATTTTTTTATGATTTAAGCTATGATTATTTCCAAGAATTTGCATATTTACGCATTTTCACACGTACTTTCACTTATTTTGCATAAAAATTAAGTACATAGAGCTTTAAATTAATATGTAAAGTAATAAATAAAAGTATTTTTTGTATTTTTTGATAAAGTATTATTCATAAAGAGGATAAAAAATAAACGAAAAAATAATGAAACAATAACAAAAAAAGAAATGATTAGTTTGTATCACAATATAAATAAATTACACTATAACTATTTGAAATTTATACAGATTTTGTATACATTGATAAGAAAAAAAAAGAAAAAATAATAAATGAATCTAAAGGTGAATAAAAAATTGTTTAATTTGAGAATAGAGAATTCATTAACGAAAATAAGCATATTTACAATTAGCAATATATTTAAACTAAGTTTTAACTGAGTTTTTAAATTGTAATTTAAGTAGATATAATAATTTTATACATTTTGAACTTATGCATTAAATCTGAACTTATAAATGTTTCAAAAATTCTTAGTGGATGGATTCTCCAGCTTGTTCAGACCATATACCAAGTCCGCCTTCATTAATGTTTTCTAAAGATGAAATAAGACGTTCCAAAATTACATGAACTTTTAATGTTTTTGAAAGTTCTGTAGCTTCAAACTGTTTTTTAGGTCTTTGATGTACCTTTCAATGTTTTCATCTTTACGAGTAGAGAAGCAACCTTATACAACTTTGTTCATAGCTTTGAGTGTGTTGATATGTATATGGTAATAAACGCAAAATTCCAATACTTTTGTGTATAACAGGGTAATTTAATTTATCTGCTTGTTTTGAAAGTGTTCGACAAGCGTTTCCTTCAAATATTTCACCTTGATAACTTTTTTGTATCAAGTTAAGTTTCACTGGCCAAATAAGCGAAAATGTATACAAAAGCTATATAAATTTCAAATAGTTATAGTGTAATTTATTTATATTGTGATACAAACTAATCCTTCATTTTATTTGTTTCTATCTTATCATTAAATAATTAAATAATATTTGAAAAGTTTTTTACTCACCTTTGATTGTTTCATTATTTTTTCGTTTTTTAAATATTTTTTATCCTCTTCATAAATAATATTTTATCAACGACTATAAAAAATACTTTTGTTTATTATTTTACATATTAATTTAAAGCTTTATGTACTTAAGTTTAATACAAAATAAGTAAAATACGTGTGTAAATGCGTAAATATGTACATTCTTGGAAATAATCATCGTAAATCATAAAAAAATGATCAGCTAGGATTTCATGCAATATGGATTATGATTCTACAAATGATTACCTATAATTTTGCCGGAACCGTTTTGGTTGAAATTTCAGCTTGCATACAAGTTGATTTCTGCCCCCCGTGAGTCAGGGCCGTTTGAATCGTTTCCAATTGGAATGCATGATATTGCGCAATCTCCTTATGTGAGTACCCGCGCACTGGGTCTTTCCACTACGCTGCTGGTGTTTTTCAGGCAAGAGTCGCAACCATCTCTGGCCCCGCGCGCTGAGAAACTGCGTGGGCCAGCAGTTCTAGAAATTAGTAAACCACGAGTGACTAAACCGAGAGTCAAGTGTAATAATAATAATAATATCTAAAAAGAGAATTGAATAAACAAAATCGCTATTGATTGGAATTGATGCATTATGCTAGGGGTATTAAAAAAAGAAGACTGAATCTTGATTTTGCATTTTCTATTTTTTCTATCGCTCACAAAGAATTTGTCTGCTTTTTTTCTAAAAAATTCGCATTAAAATCATTTGAATTTGTATTCTTTTATGATTAGTTTTTAAAAATAATTTTGCTTACTGAAGGAGATATGCGAAGAAAATTGTTATAAAGAAGCATTTTCCACAACGAATTTGGCAAAAATAGTAATTTTACATGTCTAAATGAATTGTTTTTTATGAACCTAAACATAATTTAAATGCATATTGAAGACCTCTCAATAAGTGGAATAGATGATTCACGCTTCTTTATAACAATTTGTCTTCGCATATCTCCTTAAGTATGCATAATTATAACAAAGTAAGATACAAAAAAAAACTGATTTAAATGAGCCGCAACTTTTATATTTGGTATCCGATTTAATTTTACTTTCACGTTGTACATTTGCAATTCAAAAGAAACAAAAAAATCGAAAATGCAATTTGAGATTCAGACTTCCTTTTTTTTACACCTCTAATGTAAACTTAAGGAACATGTAAATTACCTACAATGCCGCATATTTTGTATTATATTTGTAATTAGTTATGACTTATCATCATAGTGAACAATTTCTATTATTATAAGCAATTGTATCAACAAATTTCAATTTTTTTTCTCTAGGTTTTTAACCCCTCCTTTCCACTTTTTATAAATGAATCTATTGCAAAAATGATTATTAACCACGAAAAATTATTAACAGGGCATATATTAAATATTTTATAACAAATATGTTAAATAAATGCCCCATGAGAACGTTTATTCGTGGAAATATTCGGGTTTTTCAATAAGTTTTGTCGGCAGCAAGTTAATACTGTTATTTAGCCCAGATTTTTAGCTAATAATTAAATCAATTATCGTTATAAAAAATTTGTTAAATAAATCCGCAACTGTGTGCTTTTTACATGAGTAAGTGTTTTTTATTCTGTTTTAATATTAGCTCAGCACTGATATTGCAAGCAAAAAGTTTAGCGAAAATTGAACAATTATTATTGTTAATAAGCAATAGTATAAACAAATTATACAAATGAACATTTTTTCGTGAAAAAAAACTAATTTTTCTCATTGAAGCTTTTTGTAAGTTATTTAATAATATTATCTGATGTACATGATTGTACATGATGTACATGATGATTATCGCCAACGGCGATACCACGCTGAAAACACCAGTTCTCGTAAGATCACTGAAGTTAAGCATTGTTGGGCGCGGTTAGTACTTGGATGGGTAACCGTTCAGGAATACCTGCGTGCTGTTGGCCCGTCGTGGGTGTGGTGGGCCCACATTGGTAGTAAATATCCACCTAGAAACACTACCCGAATCGGGTAGTGAGGCAATGAACTTTCGAGTTCGAACTGCTAATCTATGTATGTATGCATGTACGTGATTGATCAAAGTTACAATTTTGTTAAACAAATTGTTTAAAAAATTCACAAATTCCAAATTCACGCTGATATTGGCATTGTTAAACGTAACATGAAGCACTCCTGTCTAAAACGATAACATCTAAAATGTATGTATAATTACGTAATATCATTTATAAAATAGCTAGCTATGAGAATCATTATAAATTATTAAATGTTGTGTCGGAATTTTGTGTGATTAATGAACGTTTTATGTAATTACAGCGAAAAATAATGTTGTAAAACTTTAATCAGCATTCATTAATAGAAATATTTCCCACGATGATTTATTACAAATTGTAATTGTGGCAATGTAAATATTATTTATTGTCACGTAAAATCATGATCAAAAATTAATATTAACTAGCTTCCAAGTAATCTTTCGAAAATATTTTAATAGAGAATTTTTTTTCTACTAAGAAATGTTGATTTCATTAATTTAGTTGTAAGTAGTTTAATCTGGAGTTTAACTTTAACTATTTTGAGAACTATTTATTGTTTGTCTTGTTTTTGACTAATGAATTTCCCCTCGAAAAACACCTATCAATGGAATATAATTTAATGATTTCTTAAGAACAATTAAATAAAATACACAATTGAATAGATTGTACTTTTGAAACATTCAAAATGTCTAATTTGCAATCATCTGATATTGAAAAAATTGCAAAATTGTGTATGAATAAAATATTAATATTAATTTCAGATTTCAAGTAATTCAGTTCATAAAATGGATAAAGTTTCACAGAGTATGAAATGCGTTTTTTGTCATTATATAAAAAAAGCAGTTTTTTGTGCTGAATTTCGAGTTTTATCCCTAGGATCGAAGTATTATGCATGAATACTCGTAAATACCCCATTTCTAACGAGAACGCCTGAAATGAAGGTACATTTTCTTGCAAACTACTAGCACACTCTTCTATGTTCTAGTAGACATAAAAAGTGATGTAAAGGATTCAGCTCTTTGTGTAGATATATACGTGCACTGAAAAATGCGCCCTTACTTGAACAAGCTCGCGGCTAACATATCTGCGCACGAGATATTACTTTTTCCAGCCAATAAAGTGTTAGTTCCTGTATTCGTGTGGAAAATAACTTATGAGTAACTTTTCCTGCGAGGAAAGACAATGAATTAAATATTGCTGAGGGAATGTAGTTTTATGAATTATCATGAATTTATAATACATAAAAGAACTTGATTTAATACTTTAGGTAAAATGTAATATTACTTTATGTAAATTTTATAATTTATTTTACATATTTTTTATTTACATTTGATTTTCCGGTTATTTTTAGATTCGCAAACTGTCAAGTGCAACTGAACATTATAAAGTTATAAAATTCCAGCGTTTTAAATGCTGTTCTAATATTAACAGTTTTGATTCATAAAAAATTGAAAAAAAAATTAAAAAATTGAACATTTTGAAATTCAGTGTTGTCATATTATAAAAAATGGTCTATTCAAATTAGAAAAGTTTTGGATTGATTAATGCAAAAATTAAAAGACTGCAAAAGTAACATTCTCAAATTTAAACTTTAAAAATTGATTGCATAACTTTCAGATTTTAGCACTTAGATATAAAACCATTATAAAATTAGGTATTCCAAATTGCACAATTTTATAAACTTGACAAAATTATTCATTTGAAATTGAAAAAATTTCTATTTTAAACATTAAAAATTTAATTCTTTAAAAAAAGTTCGAAATTAAATTCTTTTCAATTAGAAAGATTCAAAATTGAACGATTCTAAAGTTCGGGTAAAACTGGATACTTTTTAAATTATAATTGCGAAATTAAATTTTTGTATGCTGGAGTCTTGATTAAAGTTAAATTATTTCAAATTCAATCGTGAAAAAATGGCGATTTATGCTTTTCAAAATTCGACAAATTCAGTTACAAATATAGGGTCTTCTGTAGGATGTTCTGTAGGTCTTCTGTAGGATGCCCCCATCCCTATTCTACAAAATGGAAAAATGTAAGTTAAAATTCAAAATTGAAAATTTAGCACTCAGAAATCTTAACGATTCAGAATTATTAAAACAAATCATTCAAATATTGGGGCTATTAATTTGAAGTTATTCAATTTCAGACAATTTCAAGCCATACAATTTTGAACCCTACAATTTTCAACCGTTCCATTTGTACCACTTTCATATTTAAATATTTTGAAAATATTTAAAAATTGTAAATAATTTATAAAGTTCCAATCCGAAATTTAGAATTTTAACGTTTGCAATTTGTAACGTTTGTATTTGAAAATCGTTTCATTTTGAAAAGATTTAGAATTATACATTATTCAAATTTTCCAGCGTAAAATAATTGTTAACTTTTAATATATTTCAATTTTCAATAAATTTTTTTTTAATTTAATCGTATTTACAGCTAATTGACCTAGATCGCTTTACTACCAAATTTTTGAATCTCAAGCAGTTCTAATTTTCAACTGTTCAAGCCTTCAAAACTGCAGTTAAAATTTTTTACATTTGAAAGTGATTGATTAGAAATAAAGACTGAAAAATAAAAAAATTGTAAAAATTACCAGTCAAAAAACAAATTCACAGTTTTCCAGATTTTTCCCGGCCTCATAGGTTGAACTTTCAAAGAAGTTTTTGTAAAAATTTAATTGTCTTCTATTATTTAACATTGCCTTGTACGGACCCCCGCAATTAGGCATTATCTAAAAATGAAAGATTCAATATGCTTGAATTTTAAATTATTAACATTTTCAAATTTAAACTTAAAAAACCGACTAATTTTAAATTTGAGCACTTATAGATAAAGCTGGTTTCAAATTAGGCATTTCAAACTGCACAATTGTAAAATTAAAAAAATTAAACATTTCAAAATCAAAACTGCCAAAATTTGTTTGAAAATTTCAAATTGGAATTGTAGAAAAAAAAGATAGTATGTAATAATTATAATTTCATATATCCACAATATCAAGTGGCATTTAAAGTATTGGAGATATTCTAAATGATAAAAATTTACAAGATTTTTGGTCAAAAAATAAATACACGCTGTTAAATTATTTTGAATTAGATCGTTCAAATTTGAAAAAAAATGATGCCCCATGAAGTTCCACACGTATTTACCGTAATAAAAAAATACGTTTTTGTAAATTTTATTTAGAATCGTCAATATCAGGTAAATCGAGTTGAAACTCAACATTTCTCTTCACAGATAGCTAAAGAATACAAAAGAAGAATTGCTATTTAAATATTATCCCCATAAGTCTATTTTATAGGGTCCCAAAAAAACCCAAAAATGAAAAATTGGGTTTTGCAAGCTTTTGACTATAATGATGATTTCTTTGCGGGTTTTCAATACAAATTATTTCTAATACGTAGAATGATGATTACTTCCTATTGATGCTTCTAAGCAAATTATTATTGTTTATAACTATCTCCTCCTATAGTATGCTAAACAGTTGCGTTTTTTCTGAAATTTTCCACTTTTTGTCAACTTTACACTTGGAGCGAGGTAATAATCAATGCAATGTAACAAACATAATTTTTCAAACAAATTATTATTGCTTATAACTATTTTCTCCTATGGTAAAATATAGATAGTTGCGGTTTCTTCTGAAATTATTAACTTTTGATCCACTTTTTACTTAGCGAGATAATAATTAATGTACATACGTTAACACAGATAATGGTTTTATCAATTTATTATTGTTTATAACTCTCTTCTTTTAGACTTCAAGGCAAATTTAAATTTAATATCATCCATATAGAAAATTTAAAAAATATTTTAAACATCTGTTTTATTTCAGAAAAATATATTCACAAAAAAGAAAGAGATTGTTTAAAAAATAATTCTCTCCAATGTTTATTTTTTTGTCATAAATAAAAAGCCAAAGAAAAGTTAAAAATTTCAGAAGAACCCGCAATATTCTATTATTAATAACATATTGTTTAAACAATTATGTTCGTTAACTTTAATTATATATTAGCTCACTCTGGTTAATAAGTGGGTAAAAAGTGGCAAATTTGAGAAAAAACTGCAACTTTCTAGCATTATTTTGAAAGAATATCATCATAAATGATAATAAATGGTTTAAACTATTATTTCAGTTAAATTTAATTGATAATTGCCTTATTTTAACTGAAAAGCTGAAAATAAATGGACAAATTCGGAAAAAACTGCGACTTTCTAACTCTATTCTAAGATAAATTTGATAAAAGCAATAATAAATAGTTTACACAATTTACGTAAGTATCTAGTTATCAGTATTAAGTAGTATTTTATGTATCAGAAACAATTAGTATTAAAAACAACGCAAAAAAAATCATAATTGGCGCCAAAAACTCGCAAAACCCAATTTTTCACATATGGATTTTTTGGGAACCTATAAAATAGACTTACGGGGCTGATATTTAAATAGTAATTCTTCTTTTGTATTCTTTAGCTGTGAAGAGAAATGTTGAGTCTATTAGTCTAATAGTCGATTTACCTAATATTGACGATTCTGCATAAAATTTATAAAAGCGTCTTTTTTTCTCATACGAAATACGTGTCAAACATTATAGGGCTTGCGGAACCTCTAAATATCATTAAGACAAAGGTTTTTTTTATTCGAACAAGTTTGAGGGCGATATGCATGTAAATTGGAATTTGAAAATGTTTAAAATTACCAGTCGAAAAATAAATTCACAGTCTTCTCGGTTTGCCCCGTCTCAAAAGATGAACTTTCAAGCAAGCTTTTGTGAGAATTTAGTTGCCTTCTATTATTTAACAATGCCTTGTACGAACCCCCTCAATTATATGTTTTTTTTAATTGCAAGATTTTTTTCATTTTGATACATACGGCTATTACACACGCGAGTACTGTGACTACTAGCATGCACGTGATGAAGGTGACGGGTCCACAATTCGAGCCGATGCCAAGAAGTGCTCTGAGGTCGCTGTCCGTGACCAGGAAGCGGTAAATCTGAAGTTAGAAATTTACTTTTAAAAGCATGCACAAGAAGAGTGGCGTTCAAGATTAATGGTAAAGAGTGTAAAAAAGATATGCTGGTCTTGCTCTTTTTTTCCTTTATCCACCCTTCTTCCAATTTTATGTCTGAATTAGGATAAATTAGAGTTAAAAATTAAATTAAAAGAGCTCAACTTTTTAGAAATTTAAATCTGCAGTTTTCGAATCTTAAATTCTCAAATTTTATGAGAAATCGATTTTTTCAAGCAAGAATAAATAAATTTATAATGATTTATTGAAATCGGTACCGTAAGCCGGGGCTAACCAGGGCACGTTGGGGAAACCGGGTCACTCATCATTTCATATATTATAATTTCCTTTCTCTTTTTCTGAATAAAAACAACAGATTTTTTATTATTTTATGTAAAATAAATGTCACATTTTTTTAGATACTAATTGGTTCAGTTTTCTTAGGAAGTTTTGATAAAAATAATATTTATATAAGGTTGTCATTTTTTGTATTTTGGTTAAGACCAATTCCATTTCAAATCAGACGGAGAGGTCCAGCTTAGAGTGACAGAATGATGTGTTATTTAAATATATCATTCTATGGTGAAAATAAAGGAACCCGTATTTCGCAGTTTAATTAATTTATTTTTATTTTTTACGATCATTCGCAGATTATCTGAGAATTCTCAAAAATGGACAGAAAGTTTTTTCAAAATGCAGTATTTTCTGAAGGTGCGTGGGTATTTAGGATTTTCTTTTTTTTTATTCTTCGTGGAAATTCTGTCTCTTTCAATTGATCTCAAAAAATTTCAAATTTGAAAAAATGGCCTTTGTTTTTCTAAAATTCTTCAAAGTAGATTTTCTAACTACATATCTCGTGATTTTGGTTTTTGGTAAACCACTGCATCACAATAAAAAAGCTTATTTTTGGAAAAATCGAAGTTTTGCATTTTTCTCAAAAACAATGAAAGGTACAAAAAATGTTCAGATAAAAGTTGAAACATCTAGACAAGTTCTATAAAAGACGCTTCTTATTCTTCTGTGATAACTTGCATCATTTACGAGAAAAAAAATTATATAAAAAAATTATCCCGGTCAGAAAAATGATTTAGCCTGCATAAAACTCATAGAATGCCTTTTCTATATTAGCGAAAACTTTTTGAAAATATTGGAAAAAATAAAAAGGTGGGGTTTTCTTGAAATTCTTCTTTGCATGCTTTCAAAATTCGTAGAAAAACAAAGAAGATTTTCTGGAAAGTCACAAATATTTTTTTTCTTATATTTCGTTTGCAGTTTCTGCTTATTATAAAAAGGCATTATATCAGTTTTATAGAGGCTTAACCATTTTTGAGGACGGGAATATTTTTTTTCTTTGAATATAATTTTTTTTTCGTAAACGATGCAAAATGTCACAAATTACCAAGATATATTTTATCTAAAACTTTTCTACACACTTTTCATGTGAACATTTTTTTGTAACTTTCGTTGTTTTCGAGAGAGTTGCACAATTTTGATTTTTCCAAAATAAGTTTTTTCATTGTAAAGCAGTGGTTCGCTAAAAACGTAACTCACGAGACATGTAGTACATATTGTAGCTATTTCTTAACAAAAAGATGAAAAATGTAAAAGTGAGGTTTTTGTGAAAATAGACCTAGCCGGGTCTAGCCGGGTAAGCATACAAAATCTGCTCCCGCAAGTATTAACTTGAAATTCCTGAAATAGGTTCGCATTTATGTGAAGTAAAATTTCTCCTAATGATAAGCCTAAAAATTATTTTTTGTGGGAGTTATGGAGGGGGAAAGAAAAATAAAAAAAGTGGTTTTTCTCGAAAACGGCTTGACCGATATTCATGAAAAAATATATGTTATAGACACTAATGGCACTATTAAAAAATTACTCTTAAAAAATTACTATTAAAAAAATTTTTCAAATTTTTTGTTGAGGTTATGTTCCAGAGTGACACCTGCCCTATTTTGCAAAAATGTTTCTTAGAATATCCTCTATAACGTATATTTAAAAAAAATTTTTTGAGTGGTGGAACAATGTGAAAAAAATCACAAGCCGCGCACGCAACACTGCGCAGCGTTACGGTCCACTGCTCCGGGCCGCATACATTTTACCATGGTCAGAAAAGTTCTTGATATTGAAGATAGCATTAATTGATGTAATTCATATAATTCAATAAATCATGAACAATATTTCCTTCATAAACGTCTGCAGTGAGCCTATAAAAATTGTACTTTCCAGAGTACCACGAGGAGGTTGCAGTACGATTTTAAGCTTTATTATCGTGAGTCCGGGTCGCCTCTAAAAAATCGTGGTGCTTTATTATCGTGAGTCCCCTCGCTTCTCACAAATCGTGGTGCTTTATTATTGTGAGTCCACTCGCCTCTCACAAATCAGGTTGCTTTATTATCGTGAGTCC
>CAKNYM010012486.1:0-56148 GCA_932195095.1 Andricus curvator | reverse complement strand
AGTCCACTCGCCTCTCACAAATCAGGTTGCTTTATTATCGTGAGTCCTTGTGCGAGGCGAGGGAACTCACAATAATAAAGCACCACGATTTTTGAGAGGCGAAGGGACTCACGATAGTAAAGCACCCCGATTTGTGAGAGGCGAGTGGACTCACAATAATAAAGCACCACGATTTGTGGGAGGCGAGTGGACACACAATAATAAAGCACCACGATTTGTGGGAGGCGAGTGGACTCACAATAATAAAGCACCACGATTTGTGGGAAGGGAGGGGACTCACGATAATAAAGCACCACAATCTTTTTAGAGGCGACCAGGACTCACGATAATAAAGCACACTTAAGAAAGGAGTTTAAAATCGTACTGCAACCTCCTCGTGGTACTCTGGAAACTACAATTTTTATAGGCTAACTGCAGACGTTTATGAAGGAAATATTGTTCATGATTTATTGAATTACGCCTACCCCGAAAGGGAAATGGCTTAATGGTATAATAATAATAATAATATGAATTACATCAATTAATGCTATCTTCAATATCAAGAACTTTTCTGACCATGGTAAAATGTATGCGGCCCGGAGCAGTGGACCGTAACGCTGCGCAGTATTGCGTGCGCGGCTTATGATTTTTTTTACATTGTTCCACCACTCAAAAAAATTCAACAAAAATATACGTTATAGAGGATATTCTAAGAAACATTTTTGCAAAATATGGCAGGTGTAACTCTAGAACATAATCTCAAAAAAAAATTTGAAAAAAATTCTTCACCTGTAGTTTTTGTCATACTTTTCTCATATATATTTTTTTCAATAGTACACCATTAGTGTCTACAACATATATTTTTTTCATGAAAATCGGTCCAGCCGTTTTCGAGAAAAAAACACTTTTTGTTATTCCTTTCCCCCTCCATAACTCCCACAAAAATTAATTTTTAAGGTTATCATTAGGAGAAATTTTACTTCACATAAATGCGAACATATGACAGGAATCTCAAGTTAATACTTGCCTTTTTGTCCTTTTCCATATTAACAATCTTTTGGGATTAATTGAAAAAGCAAGAATTTTCACGTCCAATAAAGAAAGAAAATCCTGATTACCTACGCTCGTTCAGAAAATACATTTGAAGTCGCAGAATCTCTCTGGAACGAAATATGTGTTTTTTTAGAGGAAATTAGGTGATACATATTTTTCCCATTTGCAAAAAAAATTGTTCAAAGAAGTTATGCGTGTTTGAATTGTATGCTTTGTTTTCAATAAGCCGAATTTTTTTAAAACCTCTATAACTTTTTAATTGATTGGAATATTTATTGTTTCCTTTTTGATTCTAATAGCGTTTATTGTCTTTGTTTGTAATCAGCCGGAACATTTAAGAAAAATTTAAAATTAACCAAATGCCGGCTGTTTTTCTAACAAAAATTGAAAGTTGATTTTCTAAAAAAAACCAACCTTAGAGTTTTGGCTGAATAACTCTTGTGGCCAGGATACGATGCCTTTCTTAATCTTTTAGCAGAAACTTTTTAAAAATATTTGGAAGGATAAAAAAGGTGCAGTTTTCCAGAAAATATTTTTTTCATGTTTTCAAAATTTGAAGAAAAAAATAAAAAAGATTTTCTGGTAAACCCCACCTTTCTTATTTTTTGGCATATTTTTTTACAGTGTCTGCTGATAGAAGAAAGGCATCATATCAGCTTTATGCGGGCTAAACCATTTTTGAGGCCGTGAGAATTCTTTTTCCTAAAAGTGTAATTTTTGAATTTTTCTCGTAAACTATGAAAAATATCGCAAAAGAACAATATAAAATTTAAATACGCATAACTTATTAGAAAAACATTTTTTTGCAAATCGAAAAAATGCGTATCGCTTATTTTCCCATAAAAAAACAACATATTTCGTCCCCGAGAGATTTTGCGACCTCAAGTGTAGTCTGATTTGAAATAGACTTGGACTTTCTGTTAATTTTTGAGAATTCGCAGGTAACCTTCAAATAATTGTAACAAATCAAAAAAAAATGTGTATGATATATTCAAATATCAAATCATTCTGACACCATAACCTAGACTTTTCTTTAAATTTGCCTGATTTGAAATGGAATTGGTCTTGATTCAAATAAAAAACGATTGTAAAACTTTGCTAGCAATTTAAAAAAATATTTATGTCACCTAACATACAGTATATCCTCGTAAAAATGTATTTTAAATTTCAACGAAAATAAGATGTTTGGTTTTTGCTGTAGAACGATTTTTATAAAGAGTTCAAAATTTGCAGGTGAAAGTAGGACAGGGCGGAAATTATATACCAAATGCGGGATCGTGCCGTTTTTAAAATAATGCTTTGGCTTCTTATACTTATAAGGTTATGACGTGAAGAAACACATTAGGTTAAGCTTTTACTGAAATTAAGTACTTATTTTCTAGTTTTCACTTTTCATAATACTTTAATTTACTTTAAAAGAATAACAGAAGCTTATAAGTGGAATTTATAAGGAAAAGGATCGCCTTTTCCATTTCACAGAATTCAAAAAGAATAGTTTGTGAGAAAATTGTCATATTTTATCGGAAAGAATCATAGATAAATAGATGATAGTACAAAAAAGCGATCATAGGACTGTCTAGAATGCTCATTTTTCAAGAAGATGGACCTGTATGATGCGGAAATATGTAGATATTCAAATTAGATTAACTATCAGGAAAATAAAAAGAAGTTATTATCGTTAAGTTAAAAATTCCTCCACTTACTTTAATTTTTCACATAATTATAATAACTCTTTTACATTCTAATGAGAAGGTATTAGTTTTATGTAAAATTTGACTTTGTCGGTTTTCATCAAATCTCCACGTTTTGAGACCTTCTGAGTCAGAAATAACGTTTTTTACGAAGGTGTCTGTCTGTCTGTAGTCTGTAGTCTGTAGTATCGTGTAGGCACGATATCTTTCGAAAGATTGATCAGATTGGATTTTGCTTTGCACACTTTTTTAAGGCCTACAAAGAAAGAACGTGTTCGTTAACCAGCTATTTTGGATGAAAATTCAAAAAGTGAGAACATTTTGAAAATTTTTGAGACCACTTTTTTTAAAGATTTGAAAATTCTATGTACGGTTATTAGTAGTAATCAAAAAGATGAACAAAATATCCTAATTACTTTTTCTGATAAAAAAACAATTACCGGAGTTATGGCATTTTCAAAATTCTAAAAAAACAAACGAAAATGAACATTTTAAGCCAAAAAACGCACGATATGAAAAAAAGTCAGAAGGAGAAAAACGTTGCTTTTTGAACACCCTACAATATTTTCATAACAACTTTTTGAATTTTTTGAAAATTCAAATTTTGATTGCACAAAAAGATGATGCCAAATAAAAAATTACATTTTGCTGTCAAACTATGCAAGATAAGACAAAAGATGAATTGACCAAAATTGTGCACCTAAAAAAGATCTAAAAATTTGTTATTATTCAAAACAAAATTTGTGCATCCAAAAAAGAGGTACAAATTTGTTATTAATCATGTTTCGATAGGATGCGCAGTTTTTGTTTTATTCGTTAAAATAACATTGACAGTGAAAAAAATCAAATTTTTCGAAAAACGATGGAAGGTACGAAAACAGATGAATGAAGAAAAATTGTGCATTCAAAAAAGATTTACAAATTTGTAATCAATTTTTGTTATAAGAATACATTCGAAATAAAAAAAAAAATTTATTTTTGTTTCTATCATACGGTGCACAGAACCGAGCGTGGAACGCAAGGTTCAAATGATTTTCAAATTAAATATCGAGCGCGAAGCGCGAGTGTCTGGATGAGAATGTGTTCCTTAAGGTCGATAGAACCTTAAGTAAATAAAGTTCCTTTTCAGTCTAAAATAAAAACGAATTGAACAATCACTTCATATGTAGAGGTTTTGATAATTTTATAATATTTGTAAATAAACTTTTTCTTTTCATCGAAGTCGAACACCAAGTTCAAAAATCTAGAGGAACCGAGCGTAAAGCGCGATGTAAATACGTCCGAGAGCGTAGAGCGAGATAAATACATGATCGAGCGCGAAGCGCTCTATCTAAGCGGTCTATCTTTTTTAAAAAAAATGAGCACTGGAGACAATCTTATGATCGCTTTTTTATACTTTCTTCTCCATATTTATATATAATCTGACGAGGGAATCGGTCTGATTCCAAAGCGTTATTGTACAATTCTGAAGAAATATTCAGGAAGGAGTCAAAAACATAAGATTTTTCTTAATAAATTCTAATTGTTTGTTTCCCAGACATTATATTAACAATATTTTACATCCCGAAGTTCTTTTTGTAAATATGGATACTTATAAATCATTATATTTAGCCATTCATTATTACAGAATAGTGGGTTTTCCCTTTTCATTGAAAGTGGACGCCTCAGTCCCACCACTTAGTTACTTATAGCTAAATTAAATGTTTTAATTTCACGATATGCATAAAAGGGTCAGAATTTATATATTTCAAGCATTATTATCTAAATATAATTCGTTCGTGTAATTTATTGAGAAAAATCTAAGAATATGTCTCGCTTAGTCCCGTCTTACGGTATTTTGTAATAATAAAATTGAAATTTTTTTCTGATATTTCATAATTCTTATTTCTAACCTTGAATAGAAGATAAATTGTGCTAAAAATAAAAGATCAATAGATAGTAAATAATCTCACAAGTGACAGAGGGTATAAAATAATTTGTAAGTTTTACCCAAGGATATTTAGAGGATCTGTAGTTTTTATGAAGGTGATAATAACTCTCCATATTTTGATTATTCCGTTTCTATTTTTTTCTTTTTATGGACGATTCACACTACAGTCAAATATTTTGCGGTGACGTGGACAAGATGATAAGGTACTTCTCTGGTCGCATTAATTTCGAATCGTCAGACTATACGAGGTGGACTGACACGAGGGTCGAATATTTTTTGACATGGTCGAACCATGATGGATTGAACAAAACGAATGCTGGTAAATGTCGTAAATGTTGGTAAACATACTTGTTCTCAGCGCACTGACATTCGTCACTTGAGATTTTGACAAGTGACGAATGTCAGCAATAGAAATGGCTGCCCGATGATAAATCTGATATCTGTCCAAATCGATATACGTTTCTATTCAAATCATGTTTGGTCGATTAAAATCAGAGCTGATGAACTTCTATTTTCGTTTGAATCGCAATATTAAAATGTACAATGGCTTAAGGCGTTGCGATTACTGGTACTAAAAATTTATGAGATTATTACTCGAGGGGATATTATTGGATAACCTATTTTTCTGCACTTTCAAAAAATTCTTCAATTTTGATGGTAAATAAAAAATGTCAGTTAATAACCTACAGCTACATATTTTGAAGCAAAAAATCATTAAATTTAAAACTTTCAACTTTGTCGACATACAATTTTTACTTTTAAAACTTGATTACTTTGAAATTTAGAGCTTACAACATTGAATGTGTGAGATTCAAACATTTGGCTTTAAATATTGTCTTAATAAGTACGCTTTTATTTGCAGTATTATTTCAAATTTGAAAGATTTTTTAAAATTGGCGTGGTTTAAAACTTCAAATTCCCGAAGAAAAATTTTCTCCAACTTCCAAAACATTGATTTGAATTTAAAATATAATAATATAACGTCTTTAGATTAAAAATTTAATGCTTCAGTTTCCAATATCGGGTTTTAAAGGAGAATGTAAACTCGTACTCCACTTAAAAATGAAGTTATTTTTTAAATGTTAATTGTTGCTAATTCTAATAGAGAAATGAAAAAATTTGTAGAAATAAATTGTTTAGGTTGAAATTTTTTATTTGACAAAAATTAAATGGATTCTTTAGCTTAGATTTTTTAGTTAAAAGCTGTAGCTCTTATCCAAATATAATGATCACTGCTGATTTTATTCTTCAAAATAATATGTACAATTCTGTTTGGTTAAGTTTTATTGAAATTGAAATTATTCAGGAAACAAATTATATGCAAAAATAATAACTGTACGACTTCTCAAAAAAATGGTTTTAAATAAAATCCAACCGAAAAAGATAGTAAAGAATCATTCAACGAATAAAATCAGCACTTGATCATTATAATTGTATACAAATTCTATCCTTTTCCTGAAATTGAACCTAAAGCCCAAAAATCCATATAAAATTTGTTGAATAAACAAGTTCAACTTAAAATTTTGTTTCGAAAGGACGCTTAAATTTTGCCTTCAAAATTCGCATCAATTAGCATTAGGGCGGAGTGAAAATCTTAAAATTAATCAAATCTTTTTTTGAGATGAGGGAAAGAATTTGTGGGATAGCATACGAAAAGGGTGAAATCATTCAATATCTTCTGTTCGATTTTTGGATTTTAAGATTCAAATTTTAAAAAACTGAAAAAAAGTTTCTTTTGTTTAAAATTTTTTTGTAAATGAATTTTTAGCTAGTAAAAAATTATAATAAAAAATTATAAATAAGGAAAATGATTTTTTGTTCAATTTATAATTTTTTTTAAATGTTCGAAAGGCATGTTCTTTTTTGGTTTCAGCTGCATGCAATATCCCAATATCTTAAAATTGTCAAAACACGGAAAATTTTTTTTCCTGAACAGCAAAATGATAAAATGTTTGTTTCGTTCAAGCTGATGAAAATGTCAGGTTCGACATATTCAACTCTTCTAAAACGTTTGCATTTAACTAAATCCAAAAAAATACTTTTGCACATTTTCAAAATTTCTAAATTAAGCAAAAAATGGTTGATAAATTTATCATTTTTTATTATATCTCGCTAATAAAAACGGAACATATAAAAAATTTGCCATAATTTCTTAACCAATAGGACTTTTTTCCATATTCAATTCCAGAAAACAAACAGTTAATATTAATGAATTACAAAAATATTTTTCTTTTTCTTTTTTTGGAAACTTTTAATGCTTTCAAATTGAAATTTTTAAATTTAAACATTTTCATTGTTAAAATGTAGGTAGTTAAAATATTTCCAACTAAAGTTTAATAATTGTAATGATTCTAATTTAAATATTTCAAATCTGTAAAAGACTTTAAAGTCAAACCTCTAACGTTTCATGCTTCAAATGACGGAAATGCATTTTTTTTATCATAGCCTTTCTTTGGTGTCAAATATTTAACAAACTATTCTTTTGAATTAAGCACTGCAAAAAAGTTTTTATTATAAAAGAAAACAAAACATTCTTTTTTAATGGGTTTTTTCGCAGGGTGTAAAAATAGAATAAGTAAATCAAGAATAGATTTTACAACAAAATTGTCTTAATTTTTTCCACCAGCAAGTTTTCCCGAGAAAAGCTTACATAAGTAAAGAAATTGATGAAAATGTCTGAAAAAGTGGTAGTGTCCCCTCAAACTTATAATCCTTTATTACTTTATTAGGCATTTCATGTTACAATATGGCGATCCAAGAGGGCCATACGCTGCTGCATAAACTGCATTGGTACTGATTGGTACCAAAATGCATGGGACTAAACATTATTTTTCAAGGACCATTTAATGAAATAATAAAATCGGTAATTGTTTGTTTGATTGATTTTATTATTTCATTAAATGAAACAAAAATAAAAACTAATTTCCAAAAACATCTATGGTGAGAAATTATTTTCGACGAAAATATTTTTAAAATAACGTTTATATCCATTCGTTTGGTGCCCATCTTGCCCCGTGACGTCACAACGTGAAACAACTATATCTATTTTCCAAACTGTTTTTTTCTTTCTTAATAGAAACTTCCTTAATTTGTTACAAATGGACACAAAGGTCTATCTCAAGGAAGCATCTTGAGATTTGGAAGAATTGCTTCCTCAGGGTTGCACATCAATTCAATTTGCTGATGATATAGTTATTATTTTTAGGTTTAAATATATTAAGTTTTGCAAGAAAATTTTACAGATGTGGTCAGGTCAATTTAAGCATTTTTTCTTGAAAATAGGATTGTCTATTTCAAATGAAATATCATCTGTTATATAATTAACTAAAAAAAGGAAATTTGTTCCAGAAGATCCGGAACTGGTGTTAGAATTAGATGAGTTTTTTTTATCTCTCAGGTGATTTTCATTAAATTTCTAAGTATTTCCTTGAATTATAATTTCAATTTCATTGTTCATAGAAGTAGAAAATTACTTAATGTGGTGGAATGTTTAAAGGGTGCGAGTTAGGGGACAGACCCAATAGTATTAACAAAAATAGTCAGAGCAATCATTTCTAGTATAATTGAATATTGAAGTCATTATTTTTGGTTAAATATTCAATATTATATAAACAAAATAGAGAGAATTCATCAATAAAGTATTCTAGCAAACACATTCTAATGGGCTTTGCTTCAAACGGGCATCCACTGTTGGATAGTTTAGGTGACCTCTCAGGTTGATGCAAATATAATTCTAAACATGATAAATTGCGTTAATTTCTTCAAATACAAGGTTCATATATATTCTTCA
Organism: Andricus curvator; assembly: GCA_932195095.1. Lineage (NCBI taxonomy): Eukaryota > Metazoa > Arthropoda > Insecta > Hymenoptera > Cynipidae > Andricus > Andricus curvator. Next base: position 47,705 of record CAKNYM010012486.1, on the reverse strand, counting down.
CCTTCTCTTCCATATTATAAATGTGCTTTATACTTATGCAGATCTTCTATTCTCTCCAATGATAAATATAGATATTGAAAAGGTTATACGAAGATCAAAGAATCCTAATGAAATATTTTTTAATTTCAGTTCTGTACATTTTGGGAAATATTTATAATTTTTTACTGATGGCCTTCCTTAAACATTAGCATTCAGCATAAAATAGTCGGATTTGCTTCTATTTCCACTTTGGAGGCAGCTGCTTTTTTATCCACCATTGATGGGTACAGAGATATCATTAACAATATTCAGTGACTCCCCTTCTGTTATCACATCAGTTTCTAGTCCAAACCCTAAAGATATTTCAATTTCTTATATTTTTCAAATAAAGAAAGGGACCTCAAAGTCATATTTCAATTCCTTATTCCGATTTTTTCTCTTAGCCAACCAAATTTAAAGGAATCTTGTGATCAATTTTCTTAAGCTGTTGGCTTGAACTTAGTTACGCTTTACTTTGAGAGATACTTTACATGTTTCGGTAAACCAAAGTATAGATTTTGTCATGCGAGTAGGGAATGGATTTGTTCTATAAATCGTGTTCGTGCAAATCATTATTACTTACGAGCTATTTTAGCTAGGAAAGGGTTTCTTGATCCTGTAACTTGTCCTTCTGGGGACTAAGAAGAAGATCTAGATCATGTACTCGTATTGTGGAATTGTTCACGATTTGATGATATCCGAAGCAATTTAATAAAAAATATGAAGAAAGTATGTCAATCATCTCCTCCGTATTGTGTTTATCAATTTCTACATAACCCAAGAATGAGCATTTTTAAACGCATATTTAAATTGGTAAAATCTGCCAATTTATTAGTTTGAATGAAATTTCTTTTCACCAGTTAAAAATCTGTTACGAGATTTTCAATTTTAATTTATTCCTTGTTTCCTGTCAAGATTTGTCAAAAATCTATTTTAAATAGATTTTCTATACTTAATATTCAATTTCTCATAACATGAAGTTCATTGGTCTGTTCCGACTGTTCTATTATCAACAAAAAAAAATAATAAAGCATCAATTTGAAAATTTAATGCAGCTAACCTTTAAAGTTTCTTGAACAATATTAGGATGTCAAACTAAAATAAGAATACAAATTTGTAAGTCCAATAAAGAAACGAGCTAAGAGTATAATAATTGCAATTGTAAGTGAAAATGTGTGACAAGAGTCTTTGTAGTTGTAAACAGAAAGGTAGCTCTTCAAAAGTGGATCCTGAGATTCTTCGCAAACTGAAAGAAGCTTTCGCCAAACTCTCGGAAAGTGAAAGCCCCTCTTTGCTGAAGAAATACTTGACTCGGGAGGTATTCGAAAAGCTCAAGAATCAGAAGACGAGTTACGGTTCAACTCTGTTGGATGTGGTACAGTCAGGTGTGGCAAATCTCGAATCTGGAATCGGTGTATACGCAGCCGACCCCGAAGCTTACACCGTCTTCGCCGACCTCTTTGATCCCATAATCGAGGAATATCATGGAGGATTTGGTCCCAAAGATGTACATCCTCCATTGGACTGGGGGAATCCCAGGACTCTGGGTAACCTCGATCCAACCGGAAAGTACGTCGTTTCGACCAGAGTTAGATGCGGAAGATCCCTCAAGGGCTATCGCTTCAATCCCACCATGAATGAGGATCACTATCGTGAAATACAACGAAAGGTAAGGAGAGACTTCAAATTATTCCAAGAAATAAGAACAATTCCTAGCTGGATTTACCAGCGTTTGACACGAGGGGTTAAATACTCCTGCAATCTGGTGTACACTCTCTCTGCAATCTTAACTAATCTCATGGAATCCCATGCAATGTGTTGCATGCATTTTCCTATAATGAATTTCTTCTAATTTTTTTGCTCTTCAGGAGAAATCCTTATGAGAAAATCGGCATAGAAATAAAGGATGTGAAAATATTGAAACAATTAATGCAGAAATAGAGAAAGTATAAACGAATGATTTATTCATATATTTAATGTAGAATTTCAACAAATTTTAAGCGATTCCGAAGGATTTTAACAAATTTCGAGTGACTTCCAAGGATGTTGAGGCTTTCAAAAGATTTTTATGGGATTGCCAAACATTTACAAATTTTTTAAAGATTTCTAAACATTTTCGGGGGTTTTGAAGAATTCCAAAGGATTTGAAGAGATTAAACAAACTTCAAGGGATTTCTAGTGATTTCAAAGGTTTCAAGGAATTTTAACGTACTTTAAGGATTTAAATGGATTTAAAAGGTTTTTTGGCATTCAAACGGTATTTTGAAGGGAAATTTTATAAATAAGTTATATTTTATGTATATTCAAGAGACTTCAGATGATCTATACATTTTTAAATGGATTTTTTCGGTCTTCAAAGACTTCAAGGGATTTAAAGGGATTCTAAAGGATTTCAAGAAATAACAACAATTTCAAGGGATTACAAAGAATTTTTTAGAATTTCCAAATATTTTGTTAAGATTTCCAAATATTTCTAGTGAAATTTTGAAAATAATGAAATGTCGAGGAATTCCTAGCGATTACAAAGTTTTCGAGGGATTATATTAAATCTCCAAGGATTTCAAGGATTTCCAGAGAGTTTAACGGTTCTTTTTAGAGAACCTTAATGACTAAGTTTCATTTATTTTATATTCAAGGGATTTCAAATGATTGATACCTACTTTGTTCAATGGGTTTTTACATTTTCCAAAGATTTCAAGAGATTTTTAAGGATTTTAAGGGATTCCAAAAGAAATAAAAAGTTTCAAAGAAGTTTTTAGGATTTCCAAAGATTTCAAGGGGTTTCTAGTGAAATTCGGAAATTGAATTAAATTGAATTTTAAGGAAATTCCTAACTATTCCACATATTTCAAGGGCTTTCAAGGTTTTTTTAAAGGAATTTAACCAAATTTAAGGATTTCATTAAATCTCCAAGGATTTCAAGAGATTTCAAAGAGTACTGGGGGTTTTAACCGCTTTTTAGAGAACTATAATGAATAAGTTTAATTTGATTTATATGTAAGGGATTTCAAGTGAATGATACTTTTCTGAGTACATTTTTACGTTTTTAAAAGATTTCAAGGGATTTTAAGAGATTCTAAAAGATTGCAATTATTTCTAGAGAACTTAAAAAAATTAATAAAGTTTTATTGAATTTGAAGGGATTCTGAGCGAATTCGCTAATTTTATTGGATTTTGAGGTAATTTATGGAATTTCACAAGATTTAAAGGATTCTAGTGGATTTTTAAAGATTCTTAAGGATTTCAAGGGATAAACCAATTTTTAAGGAATTTCGTAGAATTTTGTAGGATTCCCAAAGATCTTAAGGGATTTCTGGAGAACTGTGGAAAGTAAATAAAATTGAATTGAATTTGAAGAGATTCTTAGCGATTCCACAGACTTTGAAGGATTTTAAGCTATTTTGAGGAATTTTGCAAGATTTAAAGGATTTTATCAAATCACCAAGTATCACCAAGTAAGCTTAATAGTATGGTATACCAAGGATTTCACACTACCCGAATCGGATAGTGTCACGCCTACACTGAAAGGGAAATGGCTTAATGGTATACTTACTTACTTACTTACCAAGGATTTCAAGGGATTTAAAATGATTTGAGGAATGTTATAAAACCACAAATTATTTTAAAGACTTAAGGGGATTTCATAAATTTCAAGGGATTTCAACAGATTTGAATATTTTAAGCGATTGTTAAGATATCAAGGGAATTGACAGATTCTTGGTGTTTAAATTATATTTGTGCAGAATCGCTATTTTTGTGTACTTTCATGTATGTTTATGGGTGATCTAAAATAAACCCTTTCTGTGTAGTTTCTCAACTTTTTACATTAACGCCTTCAATATTTAGGAATTATTCATTCCAACACAGTTGATCGTATAATCTGTTTCGATATCATGATTTTCTAAATGAATTTTCTATAATCGATGGAATTTGTTCCAATCTCATGCAATACTTTTCAGTCACATATATGAAATATTTTGCAATCCCGTACAATCTTACAATCCTACAATCTTACAATCTTACAATCTATCAATCTAGTGTACACCAAAAATCCGAGTAATTAAACCCTCGTTTAGACAGTAACGAGGACAGTAACGCGTTGTCCGGAACGTTACATTTTTGTAGTAACGTTAACGCGTTACTTACCTTAAAAAGTAACGGTAACGTTAACACGTTACGAATTCAACTGTTTTGTTAGAAATTTAATTAATTTGTTAAAAATTCAACTATTATGTCAAAAGTCCATCTTTTTTATTGAAAATTCAGCTGCTTTGTTAAAAATTCGCCTTTTTTGTAAAGAAAATCCATCTTTTTTGGTAGAAAAGTTCTTGGTTGAAAATTCAACTGTCTTGTAAAAAATTAGTCTTTTCAGCTTGAAGATTCGACTGTTTGGTTCAAAATGCAACTGTTTGTGGTTGAAGTTAATTCTTTTTTGTTTGAAAATTCAACAATTTGGTTGAAAATTCGTCTTTGTAGGATGAAAATTTAACTACTCAATTAAAAATTCATCTCTTTTGTTCTAAAGTTGAACCATTTGCCGTAAATGCATCTGTTTGATCTAAAATCAAAAGACTTCTAAAAATGTCGAAAAAAATCTGGAAGATTTTAAGGCAATTTTTATCATTTTGCAAGATTTTTCAAAATGTTAAGAAAAATTTAAGTCAGTTTAAAAGATATTTAGGAATTCTATAAGTTTTGAAGAGATTTAAAAATTAAGGGACTGAGAAAAGATACTTTTTAGGTAACCTGAAGTTACTTTATCTAGTAACTGTAACTAGATACATTTACAAGTAACGTAACTGTAACTAGTTACCTTTTTTGACAAGTAACTTAATAGTTACTCAAAAAAAGTAACTTAATCAACACTGATATAGACCTAGTGGTTAATTTATGACGTCATAGAACACCATTTGCTCTTAATAGATTTTATCCTCTTTCATTTTCTCATCCAGTTCAAGAATTATTCTTCACGTTAGAACTGAATTCCCAGGTGTAATTTTCAAAGCTTTATATTCCAATTCTTGAAAAAAGTTTCGTGTAATAGATTTTATGCATGGCTGCATTAAATGCTGAAGGCTCTGCAGGCGTCCTCGGCCTCGCTTTCCAAATAGCCTCGAAATTCAAAGATAATTTTTTCAAGGAAAATTTATATATTAATAATTTATTTTAGGCATTATATATTCTTTTAACTCAATTTTCGTGACAGCAGTGCTGCCCACCGCAGTCAAAATTAATGGTATACCTAAATTCTAGTAATCAGAGGATTCACAAGAATTAATTTCACAAAATTTAAGTGAATTCAGTGAAATTTAACTAACCTTATATATAACTAATACTATATTACATATTTGGTTTGGTTTCTTGGCAATCGAACCGGAGAGCGTATGACAAAGCTAACGGACGCGTTCTCAGTTTGCGGATAGAGGGAACCCTGTACCACGGCTTTTGCTGAATACGGTTACAATACTTAATAAGCAGTCACGGATATTTGTCCAGGCATGTATTCCTGAAGGGAAAACCCCCAAGCTGGGACCTAAAAACCGTGTCAAAAGCGGAATGGCACCTGGATGAGGTGTCTTACGACGGTGACTCTAGGATACCGGGCATGGAAACAGCTATGAAACCATCAAGATCGAACGCGGAGAGCACCCGACAATAGGTCAGCGAACAACGCCGATCGCCCTAGAGTTCAGGATGCTGAACATAATATGGATGGAAGCACGAGACGGACCTTCGATGCTCTCACACGCGAACTAGATATGAATGCAGAGCGCTTACCCAACCACTGCAAGATTAAGCCGCAGGCAAAGAGGAGGAAGCAACATTAAGAACAATCGCTGAAAGCAGGCATCCTCTGAGATATGATGGCGATTCCAGGACAAGAACAAACATTAACATCCAGGTTCATTCTAAGCCCCAAGATCTGGCTGAAATGGATGCCGTCCTCAGTGAAGATCTCTCGGTGGAGTCCGACCTTTGGATCATCAATTGTTCAGTGTATGCTGCGGCGAGAGCTTTGGCTGATTCAAAGCGAAGGCGAAAACCGACGATGGATCGACAAAACCCAAAAGACGCTTGCATCAACTGGACAAGAAGATGAGTGTATGGTTAACTACATAACATCTGGTAGGCCGTTTACGGAAAGGGTCTGATAATTCGCCTACAAACTGAGGATCACTTACTGAATAAGTCAAAGCTAATGACAAATTAAGCTGCACATTGTTGAAAAAATATGGGCGTTATCTGACGCAACGAGGAGAATACAGAAGAGGAAGGAGTGGGTCACGGAAAATCAACAGTTTCTCGCCGACCCATCGTGCCTCTTCAGCGATCTCCCAGTTTCTGTCAAAAGTCCACCCAAGCCCGAGGTGGTCAAGACTTTTTGGAGAGAGGTTTACGAGGTTCAACACCAATTGAAAGAAAACACTGTGAATATCGTCCGCTTCAAGGAGCTTTGCGACAACTTCATAACAACTCAGAAGGGATGTCCATCAAGCACTGCTGAAGAGGTGAAAAAAGCACTGAGAGGCACAACGAACAGCGTCACCTTTTAGAGGGGTGTCTTTCAGGGCGACACCATGAGCCCTCTCTTCTTTTGCATCACACTTCTGCCGTCGCGTGCATAAGGTTATACATGTGTTTTATACGGATTGGTATGGACTTTGAATTGGACAAGTGTGCCACAATTCATCTAAAGCAAGGACGAATTGCTGGAGTTCTCGAGGACCTTAAGCTCCTGAATATGAATGCTATCACTCAGAGAAAAAGTTGTCTTGAAACAAAAGCATCGTCCTCTTACCTGTTTTATTTTGAACGACGTGAATATATTTTTTACGCAAACAGAATTATTTGGCTGCCAGATTAGGTGAAGTTAGTCGCATAAGGAAAATTTTCACTCAAAAGGATTCCTGTTGAGACAAATGAAAATCCTCTCAACCTCCAATTTAAGAGGAAATTCCATTCACGTCAAGAAACATCCCTTTGTCACAAGAGGACATTTCTCTGAATGACTAGACAAGTTGACGATGAAGAGACCTACCTATAGCTAGGCGTGCCTGAGAGCCGGATTCATGATCTGACATCGGTGAGGGGGGCTCTCCAAAGCAGATACAAGCGTCTTGTTTGACAGATTTGGTCTTCCAATCTGTCGATGTTGAACAAGACATCTGCCACTAATATAACTGCCGTCCCAGTTCTACTCTATGTACTAGTTTGGGGTGATTCCATGGGCGAAGCACGGGCTCAAGGCCCTCGACATCGCTACACGTAAGATCATACGTATGCAGAAGAGCTTACATATCAATTCGTTCGTTCCCCGCTTGCGCATCCCACTCCGTCAATGCGGGCCCGGACTTATAAATGTCACATCATTACAAATAGAAGAAATCATCTCCTCAAAATGGCCAGGAATCATAAGATGATTGGCAAAGGAGCGTTCCTTTACAGAGCAGGTGGCTGAGACCTTTGGCCTGGATCTTAACATCAGAAGTGAGGAAAGTTCATTACTCGATCTAGCCATCATACTTCTAAAAGCTTGAGTTAAGAAAGCAGAGGTCAGAAACATCCTCGACAAGAAGATGCACGGAAAATTTTACAGAAATGTAGAAGATCAGTCCTCGTCGAAGGAGCTAACTTTCGCTTTCCTCAAATCACCCAGGATTTAATTCCGGCACAGAGGGTTTCATTTTCGCGTGCCATTACGGTGTCATTTTCACCTTATTATACCGTAGCCGCATTTTACGTTAAGAAGTTACCAGCGATAGGTACAGAGCGTGTCATGCACAATCTGAGAACCTAGGACACATATTATGCGGGAACGGGGTATCTCCACAGACACAATGTGGCCCTAAGACTTAACACTCGATGCCTGACATCGTTTTCCAGGATTTCGAGAAATGAACTACATTCGTGATCGAATCTCGGCTCCGGCCGACTACAATATCACAATTATGGAGAAGGAATAGGAGGAGTGGTACCGAAAACTTGGAAGGGAGCCGCGGGGACTTTACACAGTATATTTGGTTGAAATAATTGTACTTGTAATCGGTGCTCTCGGAGGTGCGAAGGACTTGCAAGAGGGCTGTCATCCTTGTGTACGTCATTGCCCTCAAGGCCCACGATAGTTCCACCGGCCTATCGTTGTGATTTCGTCGGGCCCTGTGGCTATCCATCTCACGGTCGTGAGACGTGGCCATATGTGTGATTTACCGCGGTTCTACTGGGAGCCAATGCCATTTTCATGGCTGACATTTGCTCCCAGTGAGACCCTGTAATGGTTGTTTAACCTATTTTTACATTCTCATCTTATAATGAGAAGATATTAGATTGGTGTTAAATTCCCCCCCCCCCTCCCGTTGTTGTCAAATGTCTACGTTTTGAGACCCCCTAAACCCAAAAAACAGGTTTTCACGAATGTGTCTGTCTGTTTGTCTGTATCTCTGTATGTCTGCTTGTAGATTTTTAGATTGTTAGCACGATAACTTTCAAAAAAAGTGACATATTGGATTGGGCTTGGGTACACTCTTCAAGTGTCTTAAAATGAAGGTGAAGTTCGTTAGCCAGCCATTTTGGATAAGAATTCAAAATGTTAGAGCATTTAAACAAATGTTTAGACCACTTTTTTTTAGATTTGAAAATTCAATGTACGGCTATCAGTAGTACTCGAAAAGACGAACAATTTATCTCTATGACTTTTTTTGATAAAATGAAAATTACCGGAGTTATAGCATTTAAAAAATTCCAAAAAACAAATGAAAATGAACATTTTAAGCCAAAAAACGCACGATATGAAAAAATGTCAAGGAAAGAAAAACGTTGCATTTGGAACACCCTAGAAGATTATCACAACAACTTTTTAAATTTACGAAAAAAATCAAAAATTCAAATTTTGACCGCATAAAAAATAATGAAAAATCAAAATTTTCATTTTGCGGTCAAACTATACAAGATAAGAAAAAATATGGATTCACAAAAATTGTGTATTCAAAAAAGATCTATTTTTAATTAATTAATTTTAATTAATTTTTAGACAAACGACACAAGATACGAAAAAAATGAATAAACAAAATATGTTTAACCAAAAAAGAGCTACCAATTTTGTTATTAATTATTTTTTTATAGAATTCGCACTTTTTTCAATTATAAAAACAAGAGAATGAAAATATGTCTGTTTTAATACCAATGCATATTATGAATGGTAATAATATACATTTATTGAAATGATATACAATTTTCAGGGTAGCTGAGGATAAAATTTCATGCAAAATAAAGAAAAAATATTAAAGTAATCATGATAAATAAAATTTGTACTCTATTTTTCAATGTATAAATAAGCAATCCCAGGCCGAGGTAGAGAATTAAATGTTATATAAATTTGATATAATTGTGTTGCATAATGTAGAAAAGTTCGCATTTTGGACAAAATCGAGTGCAAAGCACGAGATACGTGATGAGAATGTATTCGTTAAAGCCGAAGAAGCTTTAAAAAATGAGAATTCACAATTACCAAATTACAGTTGTGGATGATTTGACCTTTAATTTTAAAAGGTCTGCGCACAAATGTGGGGGAAGTACAAAGACCGAGCGCGCAGCGCGAGAACCAACAGTCACGCTCCCTAGGCGTGCTCAAACGTGCGAGCCGCGCGCCCAGCGCGCGATGAGAATGTACCCGCGCAGCGGGCAGATTTTTTCAAGGAAATATAATGGGATATAATGAGAATGCACGGAAAAAATTTATCTGTGAAGAAGTCACGAACTTGTAGCTAGGTCTCGGATACAAGATAAAAAAATGAAACATTACATCCTTATTTCTATGAGAAATATATGGATAAATTTCAAAGTTTCTTACGAACAGTTCGAATTTCCTACGAACAGTTCCTGAAAATTTCAGACTGAAATATAAAGAGGAAAAATTTTATTTGTGCGATTTAATATTATATTAATTTATAAATTCGCAACTCAGAAGATTCGAACCCTCAAAGACTGCTGACTCACCAGTTTCTAAACATAAACCAGGAGTGCGTAAACACGCGCAGCCATCGAGGCCAAAGAAAATAGGTATTATAAAACTTCTATCCACTCATCCGACGAGCTCGAGGCACACATACGAGCGTACACACGCACCGCGCGTTTGGGAGAGTGTGTGTGTGTGCCACGTACAGGCGAACCTACATTCTGGTTCCCAGATTTGTCGGGCAAGCTCGTGAGTGCTCTGAGAATCTTTTCCCAATCACTCGTAATATTTTTGTAACTATTCACGTAAAAAAAAGTGATGAACCGTTTTAGAATTTTCACATCGAGTTCGTCAATCTTTCTCAAAGTTCGCAGGTTATTTACGAAAATACATAAATATCCGATGAATTTTTCTCATATCCGAGACCTAGCTACTAGTTCGTGACTTTTTTACGGATAAATTTTTTCCGGGTGGAATGCAATTCAATAGAATTAAACAGATTACTAACTCAAAGTAATTAAGCAGATTTCAATGGAATTCAACAGAATTGAATCGAAATAATTTAATTCAATGAAATGGAATAAATAGAATTCAATGAATTTCTATAGAATTTAACAGCATTCAATCAGATTTGATGGAATTAATCATAAAGAAAATTTAATTTAACGGATTTCAATAGTATTCAATGTAATGCAATACAAATTAATTCAATTCAGTATAATTGACTGGATTCAAAATGATTTCAACTGAACTTAAATTATACAAGGTGCCTAATGTTCTACAATTTTCACTGCATTTTTTAAAAGGCTCATAATATTGTTGAGAGTGGGTCGAAAATACATCATTTCAGTAAATTTAAAATAGATTGTGCTGAAAAGCGCAATTTTTACATTTTATTTTTTTCTTTCATTTTTCTTTTTTTTTTAATTTTTATTTATTGACCGAATCCATTTCAAATCAGGCAGGTTCTACACTTGAAGCCGCAGAATCTCTCGGGGACAAAACATGTTGTTTTTTGGAGGAAATTAGGGAATAGGCATTCTTGCGATTAGTGAAAAAAAAGTGGTCCTGAAATTATGCGTATTTGAATGCAGTTTTTCTGAAAATATCAAAAGTCGATTTTCTGTAAAAACTCACACTTATATTTTTTGCCATTTTTTTTTTAATTTGTACTATCATAAGGAAAATACCTTGTGAGTTTTATGCGGGCTGAATAGCTTTTGTGGTCAGGAGAATTTTTTGTCATAAAATCGAATTTCGGCTTTTTTGTTGCAAACAATAGACACGAAAAAATGTGAAGAAAATAATTGGAACAGTTGAGAGTTTCAATATCAGGACACACTTATCGTTTGGCATTCAAATTTATTCTTCCAGTTTTACATATATTTGTAAATCTGAATTTGCATAGAGACATTAAACTGTCGCAGAATGATAGAAAAAAAATGAATAAAGACATTTTCGAATTTCAGTTGTTCATTTATATATCAAATTTGAAAAACAATTTGAAGGACTAGAAACTTATCGGTAAGTTCTATAAAAAGTTCCCTTACTCATTACGATAAGGTTTTAACACTTTACAACGTGATGACCAAAGAAAATAAAATCGTTTATTCAAAATTTTCTGCAGCCCGCCCGGAAGAACGTCAAATGCGCTCATATGCGCGACAAAAAATTTTGGCTTACCTACAAAATTGTCCAAGATATGGAGGTCATAACATTTTGCACAGTGATGACCAACAAAAGAAGAAAATTGGCACAGTTAAAAAAGTTCTACAATAAGTTCCTTTACTCATTTATGATATCTTTTACCATTTCCGAGAAAAATAAAAAAATTCAATTTTCTTAGAGAAAAAAAATTCTCTTGACCACAAGACTGGTTTTTTCCGCATAAAATTAATAGAATATCTTTCATATATAAATACAAATTTGTAAAGATATTTAAAAAAAAGGTGGGGTTTGCCCCCTTTCACAGAAATTGCCCATTTATTTCTAGTCCTTCAACATGTTTTTCAAATTTTATATATAAATGAACACTTGAAATTCGAAAGTGTCTTCATTCATCTTTTTCTATCATTCTGTGATAGTTTAATGTTTCTATGCAAATTCAGATTCACAATAATAGGTAAAATTTGAAGAATAAATTTGAATGCCAAACGACAAGTGTGTCTTGCTTTTGAAACTATGCACAGAAAAGCAATTTATAATATAGTTAATAACAGATTTGTATAGTTAAAAGAATTGGCTGCTCTGCTGAAACTGTAGATTCCGAAAGAAATATTGAATTTGTTTATTTTTCTCGAAAATGGTACGAGTTATCATAAATGAGTAAAGGGACCTTTTGTAGAACTTTCTTAACTGTTCCATTTTTTTCACATTTTTTCGTATCTGTTGTTGTTACCAAGAAAAATGCGAAAATTCGATTTTATGAAAAAAAATTTCTCCTGACCACAAAAGTTTTTTAGCCCGCATAAAACTCACAAGGTATTTTCCTTATGGTAGTACAAATTAAAAAAAATGGCAAAAAATATAAGTGTGGGTTTTTTGAAAAAAATCAACTTTGAATATTTTCAGAAAAGCTGCCGCCATTTTGTTAATTTTTAACATTTTCTTAATTTTCTCGCAGAAGGAAATCTTGGTTCATAGAAATTCGGTAATCGTATTATAATATTTTTGATGAGCCTAGACACTTCTGAAAAAAAGTGATATTTATTTAATTCTAATTTTTTATTAGCATTTGACACCAAAAACTTCAAATAAAAAAATAGCATAATGTAGCGCAGAGGCGAAAAATAAGAGTCACCTTTACCTCTTCTATTTGTGAAGTTCCATTATTAAAATATTTGCAATATATTGAAAAATATTTCAATTAAAAATGTGAAAAAATAGGTATCCAATTTTCGAAGATTGAAAATCTTCATTTAAATGTGTATTTTAGAACTAAAAGCGTTTAATTTGAGATTATTAAAATTCAAAAACAGGAAGTGTGTATAAATTTGTGAAATGTAAAATTCGAAATGAATAAAATAAAGCGGAAATGAATTAAAAATAGTATAGGCTTAGATTATTTTATTTTTATTTTAAATAGTAGAATGCCGTGATCAAACATTTCGGCTAAGTAAAATTTGAAAGTTAAATTCAGAGGTAATTAAATTGTAATATTTCTAAGCTCGCAGGTGTGTCCAATTGTCCATTCTGCATGAGTGTATGCCCATAAAATTAAAGCATTTAGATTCTCAATTTCAAAGCATATAAAGCATATAAAGCGGAATGTTTCGGACTTGATATCAAATTTCAGCTTTGAATCTAAATTTGGTATTTGAAATTGTGGACTTTTTTAATCAGCATTCTAATTTAGGAGCTATTTTTTGAAACATTGAAAGTTGGCATATTGGCAGCTTTATAAAGTATAAAAAATATTTTATACTGCAAATTATTTATTTTGTAAGGAGCCTTGTTGGCTCAGGCGACAGCACGTTAGGCTTTCGAGCATGGGGCCTGGGGTTCGATCTCTGCGCCGGTAGCAATGGAAATTTGTCTATGTTCTTCTACCGGGGATTTGGTGGTTCGGAACCCTCCTTAAACTGTAGGTCCCCTCAAAAGTGGCTAGTTACCCACCAAGGAAGAGGCTCTGTGTCGGGGGGCTACCCTTGAGGGTCAGTAGTCGACTTTTAGAAGACTCGGGAAATAGTTAGCCGTCCCTCTCCAAGGTTAGCTACAGGGGCTGCCGGATGGCAGAGTGTGTGAGGCTCACTTTGCTATGCAAAGAGGTCCGCGTCATTCACTGTGCGATCGAGTACGCCTGGCACCTGTGACGTATATTTCCAAAACATTGGAATCAACAAAATTCACCGAGATCTAAAAACTTGGAGAAGGTGGCCAGATTCGATGTACTGCCTTGTGAATAAACACGGGATTGACACAATAGGCTTTATAGCTTGAACACCAGGGGGCCCCCACGGGCTCCCCCGCCCACATTACAAACTAACTATTTTGTAATTTCAAAGCTTTCGATAGATTTAAACATTTTCTAAATTAAGTAGGTATTTAAACTTACTTTTTCAATTACTTAGTCTTATATAAGTAAGAAATTTAATAAAACAGGAACGTTAAGATTTAACGATCCTATTTAGGTGGAACCTCATTTTTTATTATAACATGAGGTCACCATTAGAAAAATAAAGTATACAGAATTGAAACTCTTCATAATATTAAAAGATACTCGGGTCCATAAAATGAGCCAACATGCAACCTTTTTACAGGCGATGCTTTAATTACAGAATAACAGAAGGAGATAAGATTTTAATTCATTGTATTCTTCCCGAAATAAAATATTTTTCTTATGAATTGGAAAAAATATCTTTATTACTAAAAATAATATTTGAAAATTTTGCATTTCACTGCATCACACATTATGATATATTTTTTTAAAAAATCATTTGAATCTTCTAAGAAATCGGGACACTACAAATTTTAGACTAACACGCCCTTAATCAATCCTAATTTTCAAACTAACTAATTTACAAGTTTCCGAATTGAATAGCAGACCCTAAGTTCTATTATTCCGAATGAACATTCTTCATAATTTTTATGTTACCAAATTGCCATTTGTCAACGGCTCAAATAATCCAGATCATTTTATCAAAAAATTTTATCCGATTTCCTGATAAATGGCAAAATGAAAGTTTACAGTGCAGAACTAGATAGCCAAAAAAATAAGAATTTTTCAAGGGAGCGATAAAGCATTCTGTAAAATCGAAATGACTATTTAGAGTCGAAGGGAAACTCTACTCCCCAGCTGAAGTATTGCTGAATTGAGGAATAAAAAAGATTGATTGAAAAAAGTTATCCAGGTTTGAGAAAATGGATGTGAAAGTTGACAATCTCAAAGTAGCACTTACCGAATATTCGAGTAGCCTCCGATGTGGATTGCGATACAAAATTCATTTTGTGGTCGAAGTAAAAAATAAAAACATACTCCAGAATTATTAAGTATCTGTATACAAGTAAATAAAGTTAAATGTAAATAAATTATCCAAATCCGTGAAGATCCACCGAGAATTTTAAAAGTAAAATGTGATGGGTTTTCAAAATCGGCATTAGTTATTAGCAAATAAAAATCGAATTTTACATTTTTTGCAAAAATCTTTTGCAAAAAAAAAATAATAAAATATATATAGTTCTATATATTACATTCTCATCATAATGAGAAGGTATTAGTTTTATGTGAAAATTGACTATCGCGAATTTTTCTGAATCTCCACGTTTCGAGACCCCCTGAATCCGAAAAAACCGGGTTTACGCCGGTGTCTGTCTGTCGTCGTCGTTGTTGTTGTCGTTGTTGTCGTCGTTGTTGTCGTCTGTATACCGAATAACTTTTGAAAGACTAATCGGATCGGATTTTACTTTGGCACACCGTTTTAAGGAACAAAAAGAAAGATCTATTTTTTTCGAAATTTAGAAATTCTATGTACGATTATTAGTAGTACTCGGAAACTCGAACAATTTATCCTCACGACTTTTTTCGATAAAAAGAAATTTATCAGACTTGTAGCACTTTCAAAATCCAAAGCAACAAACAAAAATGAACACTTTAAGCCAAACAACGCACCATATGAAAAAAAGTCAGGAGAAGAAAAACGTTACTTCTTGAAAGCCCTTCAAGATTATCATAACAACTTTTCCAATTTTCTTGAAAAATTGAAGATTCAAATTTTGATCGCACAAAACATAATGAAAAATCAATAATTCCATTTTGCGGTCAAACTATGCAAGATACGGAAAAAGATGCATCAACAAAAATTGTGTGCACAAAAAATATCTACAACTTTGTCATTAAACACTTTTTGATAGGACATGTAGTTTTTATTTTATTCGTAAAAAACAACATCAAAAATAAACAAATTAAATTTTGGACAAACGGCACAAGCTACAAAAAAAATAAAGGGACAAAAGTCGTTTAGCCAAAAAAAGCTACAAATTTGTTATTAATCATTTTTTGATATGATGTGTGGTTTTTGTTTTAATCGTAAAAAATAACATTAAAAATATGAAAAATAAAATTTTTGGAAAAACGACACGAAATACGAAAGAAGAAATGAACAAAACCCTGTCTGTTTCTCCCTCAAAGAAGATCTAAAAGTTTGTTATGAGTCATTTTTTGATAAAACACGTAGTTTGTATTTTAATCGTAAAAAAAAATATTTAAAAAAGTTCAAATTTTTGGAAAATTGCCACAAAGTAATAAGGAAAAATTAATGTACAACATTTTTTACTGATAAAGGATAGACAAATTTGTTGTGTGTTATTTTTTTTATAGGACACGTAGTTTTTATTTTATTCGTAAAAAATAGCAATAAAAAAAATTACAATTTGTTTGAAAAACGGCAAAAGGTACGAAAAAAACGAATAGACAAAAGTTGTTCACCAAAACAAGATCGAAAAATCTGTCTTAAAGTAGTGTTTGATAGAACGCGTAGTTTTTATTTTAATCATAGAAAATATAATTTGAAAACAAATTATATCTACAAATTTGCATTGAGCTATTTATTGTTCGGACGCGCTCTTTTTTAAATTATAACGACAAGAAAATGAAAATACGTCTGTTTCAATATTAATGCACATTATGAATTGTAATATAATCTAGTAGGATACATGCAGAGGTTATATGAACGTTGGGTCAATATGCACCCGGAATATGCTCATAAAACGCCTCAGTATTTGAAAGATCAGGTATCATTTTCGTGCAAAAACGGATATTAAGCACTTCATCAGCAAGAAGAAGAGCGACATCCTCCAGCAAACATACCAACAGTTCCCGCAAGATCACCTTTGCAGATAGTCGACAATCCCAACATGAGAACTAGGAGATCAAAAATCCACCAAAAAGTCTTTCTCAGGATGGACAAATGAATTGAAGCTAATACTGCTCTCCCCGATTTGCTCCACGAAGATGTTAATATCTGGAATCTGAACTGTGTACTTTACGAGAAGGCGGTCTCGCTGCTTAGCGACAATAGAAGTAATGATACTTCAGTACGCCTGAGTAAGACTCGCGAGCGTATTGCACAGTTATAGTTTAAAATTAGAACGGCGAGACGGCATGCATCAAACTGTTCAGTGCGATATCAGCTACACAATATCAAATAAAAAATTCAGTCCAAAAGTTAGGGCACTTGCTCGAAACCTAAGGAATGCAAATCATAAGCTAAACAAGTGTAAACTGTTGACCATCAAGCAGCACTGGATGCAAAAAATAAGAACTATTTCAATAGCCATAGAGCGCCTTGAACGGCGAGTGAAGTGGATTCAAGAAAATTCGACCTTTTCTACTCATCCTTTCCGTCTGTTCACTAAAACGTCATGTGCCGTTGAAAATATGCTTCGTCGAGAAGAGATTCAAGTCTTCTTGGAGCAAGTATATGCAGATACTTATCAACTAAATAAAGACGCTTCAGATATATCACTATCTCGTAATTTTTGCCAAAGGCAATGGTTGCAAGGCCCAGAGGAAGATTGCCCACTAATTACTGCTAAAGAAATGAAGAAAGTTATCGCTAGGACTAAAAACTTTTCAGCGCCAGGGCCAGATAAAATCAGCAACTTTTGGTGGAAGAAGTGAACTTCTACGCACCAACATCTAGCTTGTATGATTTACTAATTTCTTAAACGGAGAACAACCCATCCCGCAGTGATTAGTGGAAGGATGCACGGTACTGATCCCTAAAACGGGCGAATTTTCAAGTCAAAAGAACTACAGGCCCACAGCTTGTTTAAGCACCAGCTACAAACTATTCACCGGCATCCTCGAAGAGGGGATATTAACATCTATCAAGCCAGTATGGAGTTCAATCGTTGAACAACGTGAATGCAAGAGAGGGCTAGCAGGTCGCATGGAGAACCTGTCAATGGACAGGTGTATTAACCAGGACTCGATCAGGTATAGATGCAATCTGTCCATGGCTTGAACTGACCACCGTGAGGCATTCGATAACACGGACCATGGGCTACTTATCAAGCTCCTTGCGTGCCTACAGGTGCATCCAAGAATAGTGAGATGCATGAAAGAACTTAGGCTCTTGTGGCGGATAAGATTTGTCATACCATCTGACAAAAGACAAGACATGGATAACCTTAAACTCTTTGCCTCTTCAAAAGAGGACTTTCACATCCTTGTCGCGGCGGTAAATAGGTACTCTAAAGCGATTGGCATGAGCTTTGGACTGGACAAGTGTGCCTGCGTCCACCTACACAAAGGAAGACTAGAAACTACATCATCACGTGACGATTATGATATTTAACTCATAGGTGGAAATACCATTCAATATCTAGATAATGGAGAAACATATGCATATCTTGAAACATTGCAAGCGGAAACCGAAAATATGCGTGTGTTGAAAACGGCCCTTGAAAGAAGGTATCGCCGAATTCTCAGGAAAATCTGGGCTTCCGTATTATCAGGGAAGAATAAGATCCAGGCGACCAATATGCTGACCGTTCCTATACTGCTCTACAGGTTTGGTGCAGTAAAATGGAACGTCGAGCCGTTGAATCAACTTTACCGAAGCACACGCAAGATAATGACAACCCATCGAAGTCATGATCCTAGATCTTCCGTACCTCCAATATACCTCCCTCGAGATAAAGGGGGAAGAGGTTTGCTGAACTTGGAGTTTCTTTATTGAAGAACGGTTCGGGGCTGCTCAGTTCTAAATAGCACAGATTCTCTTATGCGACTCGCACATCAACATGAAGTCGTCAATGCTGCAGCGTTTCTATACCGTGCCACAGATAAGACCACAAGGGAGCTTGGTCTTCCATTTGATTCCAGCGACACTACACATGCCCTAGTATTACTAACACCGTTGGTGCTCAAAAGTCGAGTACAGGAAGCAGAACATTGGCTTCTACTAAGAGAACATGCTAACAAGCCCCTTCGTGGCCAATTTTACGGCATTATACGTAGAGGAGAGCTATTGATAGGTCTTTCCAACATGTTTCTCAAGTCTGCTGGATTGAGATCGGAGACTTAGGGATCTAAGGCCCGCCTTGCCATACGCCCCGGGGGAACTCGAGTCCGTTGTGGAGAATGATCAGTGTATGATTTACTGGAATTTCTCTATCTCCACGATTCAACGTATCAGTGCTACAAAGCCTGATATTTTTCTTCAAATCTGAAGACGGAGATAATTCACGTGATTGAATTCTTGGCACCAGCCGATGGTAATATCACGGCAAAGGAGAAACGAAAACAGGCGAAATATCAAGCCTTTCTCTTCGAGCTGAGCAGGCTGTACCAAGGATACAAAGTCCATCTCGAAGTTCTCATAATCGGCTGCCTTGTTTCCGGCTTGTCAGCGTCAGGCTCAGTCCATCGCGAACCGGATGCAAAAGGCTGTTCTTCCGGGATCACTTCATCTGGTCCGTCAACACTGTTCCTCATAATATTCTACAAAGATTGGTAGCTCTAAAAAAGTAACTAGAGGTGAAACCTTCATCTCCAACTGTGCCGTCTACCGCGTAAGGTCATCCAAGGCTAGAGAACGGACTCCAAGGAACAGTGTTGTACGAAGTCTTTTCGTGTACGAAGAAATTTCGGGATCAAATTGATAAACTAGCTCGTCGTTTCCTTAATTTCCTACGTGAAGGAAACTGTGTTTAAAACTAGAATAACAATTACAACCACATACTGAACTTACGACTTACCAATCAACGATTCTGTACTTTAGGTAAAATGTAATTTTCTGTTTCTTGTTGCAGACTTAGGTTCACAGTTCGACTGTTGCCTAATGGCGACCCTATTCCTGGTGTTCCTCGTGGCCGACCTTTGCTCCTTCTTCTTCTGACAGACATTGTCCCGGAAGAGCTGTTTCCTCTGCCAGACCTAGTTCTTCTGCCGGGTCTCCTCCACGTGCCGAGCAACCTCTTCATGCAAGGTCCACCTCTCCTTCTCCCAGGAAAACTTTTCCTCGTGTACTTGGATATTTCTTCGATGAACTTAGATTTATTCGACTTATTCCGCAAAATAATCTGAACCGGATATGCGGACTTCGACTATACGTTTTTTCTCCCGATACATTAATTAAATTTAGAACTAAACGTAATGCCCTTACGCCTATGCCAGCAGAAGAACAAATTGTATTATACATGTCCAATGGTGACGTATAAAATCCATGAGGATCGCCATACTCATATAGGGCTTCTTAAATTCCTTGAAATCTCTGATACTTTTGAAAATTTCTTTAACTCTTTCAAAATACCAAAAAAATTCTGATACGTAAGTGAGTGAGTACGTAAGTAAGTTCCCCTTAGAAATGGACGTGAGAAGTTTTTGTAGTTTCCATAGTTCACGTGGAATTTCTGCGTTTATTGTTTGAATTTACCACCTGGATTCACGTAGAATTCCACGCATAACTACACGTGGAATTCATCAATCCACGTGAATCCTACGTGCTTTTTCATGGGTAATTCTACGTGAATTTTTTCTTCTAGGTAACATAACGTCAAGTTTTTTTTTAATGACAAACAGAACTGGATAAAAATGTTGCAAACAGATGACAACTATTTTTAATACTACATTGACAATTACAACCACATTCACAACTCATGACCTACCAATATACGATTCTGTACTTCAAGTAAAATGTTATTTTCTATTTCTTATTGCAAAGTTAACTTCGCAGTTCGAGTGTTTACCTAATGGCGAACCTACTCCTAGTGTTCCTTGTTGCAGACCTTCTGATTTTCCTGAACTGAATTCTCCAGGAAGGTCTCTTCTTCTTTCCAGACATCACTCTTCTGCCGGGTGTCCTCCACCTGTCGATCCAACTCTTTGTACCAGGTCCAGGCCTCCCTTCGCAGGCAAACTTTTCCACTCGTACTTGGATTTTCGTTTGAAGAACCTAGATTCATTCGTCTTATTCCCCCAAAAGAATCCGAACCGTATATTTGAACTTCGAAGATACGTTTTTCCTCCCGATACACTAATTGAATAAGGAGCTAAACTCAATTACCTAAAGCCCATGCCGACAGAAGAACGAATTGTATTATTAACGTCTAATGGTGATGTATTAACAATATTGGAAAAAACAGTAAACAAACAAACGCTTTTCCGTGGACTATTTAAACCTTTTTTGCTTTTCGGTCAAAACGGGCGAAAATAAACACGGACGGCAGCGCGGTTAAAGAATTGACCAAAGAATAAATCGTAGAGTGCCCAGTAGGCAGTAAACTCCCAATCACAAGTGTATTTAGAGTATTTCGTGTGTCAACCACAATTCTACAAACCATAAATGAAAAGAAAAGCGCGCGTCTTTCAGATCTGGCGTTTTGCACACTGTCTTTATTTTTACCCCACTTTTAGGCATAGACCTTCTGAAATTGAAGGTCAAAAGACTGATAACTTTAATTTCGTAGTTTTGAATTCCCTTCTCAGAGTACTGTCTGAATCCTGTTAACCGAAAAATGACCGGGAATTTTTTGAGACCGGGGAAAACTGGGAAATGACAGTGAATTTCATTTTGACCAATCCAATCCAATCTATCATTTAAAAAAAAAATAATATTATGGATAATGTCATTTCAAATAAAAAATATAATTATTATTCCAAAATTTTTAAATAATCCAAAACTCTAATTTGAAATAACAAACTTTCTTTTAATGTAACAAATTGTGAACTTACAGAAGACATTAACGGATACATTCTCATAACTTTTTTTTCGCTTTGCACTCCATAAACTGATTCCAACGTGCGGAATTTTCTTTATTTTTTTTAACTTTATTGTATTAAATGAATGAGTTATTCGTTTTTGTAACTCGAACCGAGACTACTGACTAACATATTGCAAATTAAAGCATACATTTTATTCTTTATCATGATTTTATTTTATTTACCATAAGAAATGTATACAAATAGTTTTTCGGTTTCTCCGAGATGAAATTTGGTCATTTGGATGCGCCAATGTTATAATTTTATTGGTTAAAAATGTTATGATCTTTTTTTTTTCTTTTTCTTTTTGGTTGAAAATTCATCTTTTTATGTTGAAAATTCATCTTTTTGAGTCTAAAAGTCTACGATTGGGTCAAAATGCAACCTTATTGGATGACATTTTTCCTCTCCATTGACTGAAAAATCTTTTTTTTTATTACAAGTTTATCGCTTGTTATAGCAATTAAATTTTTTATTTAAAATAAATTTGTGTTGGTTGAGGCTTCAACTATTTTTCGAAAATTCGTCTTTCTTTGGCGATCCGAATCACTTTTGGTTTAAAATTAAAATATTTTTTGGTTGAAATACCAACTAAATGTTTCGTTGAGAATTCATCTTGTTGGTTGAAAATTCAACTACGTAGTTAAAAGTGGAACTTGTTTGTTGAAAGATCATTATTGTTTGTTTGATGATTCATCAATTTAGTTCAAAAGCCTTTGTTTTGGTCCAAAATTTGAACTATTTAGTTAAAAGTTCATTCTTTTCAGCTTGAAAATTCGTCTTTGAAAAAGTCGTCCTTTTGGGTTGAGAATTGAACTATGTGGTAAAAAATTTGTTTTACTGGCTTGACAATCAGTGACGGTCTGGCATGTAATAGGTCGTTTGATTTCAATGCAACTTGGTCAAATTATGGTATTACATAAAAGAAATTTTGAGCCCAAAGGATGTTTAAAAATTTTCAAAATTTCGGGAGTTACACCATATTGAATTTTCGGGTTGGATTTTTTTGAATTATCCACATTTCCGGAACAGATGATGGAATTTTGTTGAAATTCAGAGGTACTAGAGATGGAATTATACATTTTTAACTATATAATTTAAAATAAAAAATTGTGATATTTTGCCTCTTTTGATTTTTGTTAAATTAGGATATAAAGATTCCCTATGAAATCACCTTTCGTTAAAAAAAATTGATGGGGACTCTTTCCGTTCCAGAGAGATATCAGAAACGATAGAAAATTTGAGGAGCTCCTCAAATCATATAAGATGTTTTGTAAATTGGATAACTTAATGTATCTTGTCATTTTCCTGTAAACTAAACTGAGTTACAGCATATTTCTTATTTTAAAAGTTTAAAATTCCAGTGATTAGCCCCTCAGATTTAGATAAATATTATAATAACATTGCTAATAATAATAATTCGACATAGTTGTTTTAACATATTTCTTAGAATTTATATTAGTTTTTCAAAGTTTTAAATGGGTCGTTATAGTAGTCACTACATAAATTTGGAATGTAAAAACGAGCTTTCTCCGAAAAATGAAAGAATACGTGAAAGGTGAAATCAATCTTAATTAATAGTGTGACTGAATTATTTAACTTAAAACTACTCTTATCAAATGTAAACGTCTCAAAAGGACCACCTTGACGCCTTGAATCTGAAAAATAATGACTATAGTATAGATTATATAAGCCAATGAAGCAGTAGAATATTCAGTAATTACATTTTATTAAATCTTTGATTAATAAATTATCAAGTTGGCCCTCCAATTGAAAAAAAATGTTTATTGTCTGTACATTGGTCTTATTCTTGGCCGTGATCTTCAATTCTATTGGTAAATATAATAATAAATCTATACACCTGTCGCTTTTTCAATAATCCAGTAGATATTCCCATCCCCACAGTATTAATAAAACATTTTAAACCCAGACGTAGCATATTAAATGAACTCCATCATAGCTGCCTTCAACAAAAACAGCCAAAAATGTCTAAATTGAATATAATCATACCAGTCACCTTTCAAAGAATCTACTAGGTATCCTTATCACTACAGTAATATTCAACGACCCCAACAAATCACATTGGTACAATTAATGAACCCTATTACAGCTGCCCTCAACTAAAAACGTCCACAAATTGAAAATTGGAAATATTACTCAATTTATGATCTCAAGACTCTAATTAATATTTCTATCCTCCGAGTAGTAATCGATAGTTCTAAAAAACCACTCCTAGTAACCATTTAAATACGCTAGGGGTGATTTTTGGGGGTTGTTCAATAATATTTTTTATTTATGGATATAACTTAATGTGCTGGCTGTTTTTTATGGTGACAATTTGGATGAGTTTTTTAAAAGAGCAAGGGGTGGTATGTGAAGTTTTTTGATTATCATTATGGGGTTGAAAAAAGGGCTGTAGTTTCTTCAATACATAATGGTAAAGTGGTATATAGTAAGTCGAATTTTACAGGCTATATTTTAATTTGGATTTAAATTATTTCCTACCAATGCGTTACTCCCAAATTAGGGATACTGATTTAATATAGATATGTGAAGAGGTCATGCTTGAAGTGATATCGTGACGAAGCATTCCTCAAACTAGACGGTAATTTGTTCCAAAGACCTCTCACAATAAATGAACGTTGAAGTCTACATATTCGGTGGGAAGGAATTCTTAGTACTGTATTTTTTTTACGAAATGTGGACTGGGAAGGAAGCTTTTCGTCTACATAATGGAAAAAGTTGTAAAAATACTGACGATCTTCATTTTTCATCACTGAATACATCAAGTTACTCATAAAGAATTGTCTTTGTATTGGGTTATGTGTTCACAATAGAAAATTGGTAGGATGAGGGTTTTTACGAGGAGAATTCGAGTGGAGGTGGGAACGAAATTTTTGTTCCTATTTAGTTGCTGACGGAATCGGAAAGTTTTCATAGATATTTCATAGATCATCTTCTTCCAAGACAATGTTCGATTTAGTATTAAGCTGAGAAGAGGGTAATGTTGAGGGCCCTGTGACAATTGCCTTTGTTTTAGTAGGGTTGATAGCTAATCTATTGACCACAGTGCAATGGGCCACAAAATCAATATCTTCCTGTACCCATTTCAGCAATCGATCCAGAGAGGAAATAGGTCCCGAAATCTATAATTTAAAGTCATCCTCATTTCTATGGCAATTACAGTGTTTAAGTTCAACTCCAAGATCAAGCATATAGAGATTGAATAAGATAGGGGCAACGATGGAACCTTGACAAACGTCACTCCTGACCTTGACTCAGTCCAATGACTTACCCTTGCTAGTATTTACTTTCTGTGATCGATTACGTGAATAAAAAGCGAACCATTTTTTGATTGTGTTTGAAATTTTTAAATGTTTTAGTTTAAGTAATAGGCGTTGATGGTCCACCATCTTAAACGCCTCGAAGAAGTCGAATAAAAGAACGGCCGTAGACAGCCGGACTGAAGAGGATCAATAAGGTTGTTGGAATTTATGTAATCCGTTGTCTGGTGATAAGCAATCCGTTCTGATGGTTTAGTTCTTGCATTTAGAATGGAGATAGGGCGGAAAACTTTCCAAGAAGTAGGGTTGGAAACTTTTGAAATTGGTCAAATAACAGCCATTTTCCATGGATCAGGGAATATTCTAACCTGAAGCCAGGAATTGTGAATGTGGAGGACAGAAAAAGTAAACAGACGTGATAAGCGGATCATTTTAATGGAAAATCTAGTTTCTGTAAGAAAAATTCAGCAGAGGTGTCCGAAAAAAAGTGACTGTCATGAAAAGAAGGCGGGGGAGTACTTCCGAAGGCTGACGAAATTGATCCAGATAACGGCAGGAATTTAAAGGTATTTAAGAGAACGTTACGAGGAAGAGACGAGTCCGGAGAAGCAAGCTTGGGAGGGATCAACCCCAATCTCCTTAAAAGGAGCCATATATACTCATTTTTGTTCCTGTTTTTAATTGAGTTAAGGCTCTACTGATTACAGGCGTCATGGATTTTTGTTTGTACATGGTTCCTAATCTTTCGGAATTCGGCTTGGATCGCCGTATTTTCGGTTCTTTTCGCCAATCTACGTTTATTATCACGTTCTTTCCTCAGTATCCTAATATCAGAGGTGGTCCAGGGGAAAGATTTTTTTCACGCAATGAGGAACGTGAAGAGGTGCAAATCTATCAAGAGCGTAGATAAAAAATGAAGTCAGCAAGGTGGTCCTTGTATTGGCATTTTCCTCAAAATGAAATTTTTCGCACTCATATGTTGTAAGTTGGTCAATAAATTCAGATTCATTTATGTTTGAGTAAAATAAAAATTAATACCGATAAGGTCATGGCGTGATGAAAGGTAAATGGGATGCTCCTAATATATAAAACTTCTCGATGTCATCCACCATCATAAGATCCATCCGCGAACTTGAGCGGTTTGTATGATCTGTGGAGGTATGGGGAACTATTGACCGTCCTTATGCATGCTGTTGTTGAATCGGATCATTCTGATGCGCCATTTTCTGATCAATGAAAAAATCTGAAATCCGTATAAAAGCATTGCATACCATGTTGATTCAATTTCGGGATCATCAAAATATTATATAGATGATGCCCAAGTGAAAAAATTTACATAGAAATCCCCGCGAAGTTCCAAGTGTAACATGACATAATAATCGCATATACTATCTCGCGAACCGCTAGAGATACTCATAAATGGATGGCATTTCTCAATTTTGTATACCCTGTATGCTTCACTAATATTTCTGGTTCTATGATTCTAGACGTGGTTTCACTTGGAATTCTAAATAGCGTTCCACTTATGAATCAACGTGGAAAGTCCTCGAAGTAGTTTCCTTAATTCACGCGAAAATCCAGGTGCAATTTCTGCGTTCATTTTTTTAATTCATCACCCGAATTTCACGTGGAATGCAACGCAGAAGCCTGATTGACTGATTGACAATTACAACCTCATTCACAACCCATGATATAACAATATACGATTCTGTACTTCAATTAAAATGTTATTTTCTATTTCTTGCTGCAGAGTTGACTTCACAGTTCGAGTGCTTGCCTAATGGCGACCCTATTCCTGGCGTTCCTCGTTGCAGATCTTCTTATTTTCCTGAACTTAATTCTCCAGAAAGGAATCTTCCACTTGCCAGACCTCATTCTTCTGCCGGGCCTCCTTCTCCTGCCGATCATCGTCTTCGTGCCAGGTCCAGATCTCCTCCTGCCAGACCTCACTCTTCTGCCGCGTCTCGTCCACCTGCCGAACCTCCTCTTCGTGCCAGATCCAGGTCTCCTTCTCTCAGACAAACTTTTCCTAGCGTGCTTGGATTTTTCTTCGAAGATCTTGGATTTATTCGACTGATTCCGCAAAAGAATCCGAACAGGATATTCGAACTTCGACGATACGTGTTTCCGCCCGATGCACTAATTAAATTAGGAGCTCAACTTAATGCCCTAAAGCCCATGGTGACAGGAGAAAAAATTGTATTAACAACATCCAATGGTGACGTATATGCAATATTGGAAAAAACACGATACAGACAAACGACTTTCCGTGGAATATTTAAACCTAATGTTTTTCGGTTAACACGGGCGAAAATAAACATGGACAGTGGCCTGGTTGAAGAATTGAGCAAAGAAGAAATCGCAGAGTGTCCAGTAGGCAGTCAACTCCCAATCACAAGTACATTTAGAGTATTTCGTGTGTGAACCACAATTCTTCAAACCGTAAATAAAAAGAAAAGCGCGCATCTGTCAGTTCTGACGTTTTGCGCTTGCTCTTCATTCTTACCTCACGTTCAATCATAGACTTTTCAAAATTAAAGGTCAAAAGATTGACAACTTCCATTATTTAGTTTCTAATTTCCTTTGCAGGGTGGCCGCTGAATCGTGAGAACCGAAAAATAACCAATCCCATCTCTCAAATATCACAAATTTCATATTGGAAGATATAACGGAATTTTGTACAAGTACAATTCAATGTGTTTTTGATTGTGAAGTTCACTTGACAATTTTTTCAATTATAAAATTACTCAATTCACAACTTGTAATTCTAAAACCTTTTGCTTTGAAAATTTTCCATTTTTATCTCACTTTTTCAATTCAAAGAATTTCCAAATGTAGTTAATGTAGAAGACATTCTCTATAACTCTACTGTTTCGAAGTTTAAAAGTGAAATTTTCTATGACTGAAATCGTTAAAAGTATTTTCTTTAAAAAACATTTTTTCAACGAACAAGTACATTCGACGATTATTCACTCTTTTTATGCATTGGCAATAGCAGAAAAAATAAGCTATACTACTTTTAAATAATGATTCATCATAAAACTGAAACATTTTTCATACAAAATAATGTTTTTTTTTCATAAGACACGACTTAAGTTAAAATTGTTCAGTTGAAAAGTAATAAAAGCTATATATTTCATACGTATACATTATTAAGTGTTTCAACTAGAAATTTCCACCCTGCTTTTGTTAAATTTCTTCGGCTTTGAGCAACACAATTCGCATTGCTTGTATTTCACTTGATAAACTTGATAAACTGTGTTCAAAATGAAAAATTTTCTATATTTGTTTAGGTACTTTATAATAAATAAATATGCTAATAAAATCTGTATCTCGTATCGAGACTGCATATTCATATATTAAAAAATAAATTACACATGTTATTCTTTATACCTCTCTTTCCTTTCATTCTTCTTGATTGTTCTGGTCTTGTTGGCTGGTGCCGAAAATTTGATAACGAACGTGGTTTGTTCCTCGAAGACTCGAAGAAGGAATGTCTTGGCTCAAAATGTGGCGACAGTATGCTTAATTTGAAATGATACCATCTTAATATGCCAAAATCAAACCCTCCGTGGCCGACTTCAATCCGTGTGATTTGGGGAAAACAAACGTTAGCTCAAACGACATCAATTGTTCCTTTACATTTATGTGGAAGATGCCGTGCATGCTCTTGTCGAGAAGCTGTTCACGGGAGTTTTTCTCCTGCGCTTTTTGGATCCGGGCCTTCAGGAGTGAGTACTCGAGGTAGATAATTTTTTATGCATTTTGCTACTATATGTGCTGTACCAAGAATAATCATTTTGTGAAGGCATTCGAGATTCAGTATTGCGCGACCACCGGGACGACCTGCTGGAGTGCTGCGATACAAGTATGGATCCAAAACGAAAAGGTTACATGGCGCCACTATATGCTCTGTGGTGTGGGAAACACTCAGAACTCTTGCACTTTTCGCATCAACGTCTGCGAAACCGTTCCGAGGATCTCCGGAAACTGCGTTATGTGAGCGGAGCGTCTACTCAACCGCAGCCAGAACAAGCCGGCAACAGAGAACGAGAGACGACACTGAGACCAACCGCGGGCAGGCATCCAATAGAGGAAGAGCGATGCTTTAGGACCAAGAGATACATCAACATCCAGGTTTCTCTCAAGCCGAAAGATGTGTTTAGACTGGATCACGAGCTTTGTCCAGATTTTTCCGAAAAGTCCGACTTCTGGACAATCAATTGTGTGTATAATGCAGCGACAACTTTGGCGGATTTAAACCGTAAAACAAAACGAACGGCTGAATAAAAGACCAAAAGACGAATGCATCAAATCAGCATATTGTTAATAGAATAATTGTACTATCTAAAGCTAGGAAAAGTGTAGAGCGGAGGGAGAGGTAGGACAGAGAAAACGAACAGTTTTTCTCTGACCTATCTTGACTCTTCGAAGACCCTCCAGTTACTGTCGAACAGTCGTCCAAACCAGAGAAGGTCAAGGCATTTTGGAGAAAAGTCTAGGCAGTCCAACATCCACTGAGGGAGAACTGAAAAAACATGAATAGCTTGAAGAAGCTGTGCAGTGCCCTTTTTCTTGTGGAAGAAGTTCTCTTCAACCCACCAGCATCTGGCCCGCAATTTCACCTCATATCGAAAGTCGGAAGAGCCTATTCCTGAGTGGATGATGGAAGGACGCACAGTGCTCCCCACAAAGATGAGAAACTTTTTCGACCCTTAGAATGACAGGCCAATAACTTGTCTGAACACGCTGTATAAGATCTTCACAGCTATTCTAAATGATAGGCTTGTTCGGACAATCGGATCTGTGTGGCGAGAGATGTACGAATAACGCGACTCAAAAGATTCATTCAAACATCGTGATGTGCTTATGGAGATAGTAGAAATGTAATATTTCGTCAAAAATGAACTTTTTGTTCGGAAGTGAATCAGTTTTGGTTGAGGATTCAAATATTTTGTTAAAAATTCGTCCTCCACCCAAATCGTCTAACGTAACTTTTGGATGACCGTCAAATAAATTCACGAAAAAAAATAGTCGAAAATTACGTCATACAAGTGGATTCAAAAATTCAGAAAACAAATTCAAGTATTTTATGCACGAGGCCTTACTTTGTAATTTTTTCATCGTAAATTCAAAAGTGAAGTATCGTTTTAAAATGTTGCCTTCAACTTATCGCCAAATTCAATAAATTGTGCAAAGACACGAATAAATATTACGTGATTGCTTAATTATCATCACAGATGTTTACCAGTAGAATGAGAATTTCTGACGAGATAAAAAGACGAGATTCGTTGAGTGCCTTAATTTTTTATCCTGCAAAATTTTTAAAAAACTGCATATCAGCCCATCGTAAATGAAGCCTAATTAATTTTTTTCCAAACAAATCCCACTACAGGTTAAAAAAAAGACCATAAAATATGTTTAAATCCATTGAAATCTCCTGAATTGCAGTAAAGTCATCAGGAATGCTTTCAGATATCAAGGCTTTCTGTGACTTTTTTTGAAATAACGTGAAATCCTACAAAACCTCCTCAAATTCTGTGACATCAATTGGACTTCTAATTCAAAAAACTTTTTAAAGTCTTTGAAATTCCTTGTAATTTATTTGAAAACCCTCGAAATCTTGAAATTTGGTGTGCATCTTTAGAAAAAACTTAATTAAATCATATCAGTTGAATTTTCAGTATATTTCTAATAGTAGCGTATGTTCAAAAGCCGAGTTATTTCCTAAAAAGGAAAAGATCACATAAAAAGTGATATCAGTTTTAGTGAAGTTTGTGACCAAATCTTTCTCCTTAAGACTGACTCTTATCAAATCTGAATATCTCAGAAGGACAAAAGTTTGACGCATTGAATCTAAGAGATAACGACTGTAGTGTCAATTGTATAAGCTAATGACGCACTAGAATATTTATTAGTCACCTTTTTATTCATATTATTCCTTATTGCATTAATCAGTTTGCGCTCTACTTAGAAGAGATGAGGATCGGCAACACTCTGGTCTCCTTCGTGGTTATCCTCGATTTTATTGGTAAATACAATAATATAATGTATCAAAATATAGTATAATATATTAAAATTAGAGGTGAAAGCATCGACAACTGTAATTCAGTGATTGTGCATTCTCTTTTGTTAAAGCTCCTTCGGCTTTAACGAACACATTCTCATCACGTATCTCGTGCTTTACATTCGATTTTGTCCAAAATGTAAACTTTTCTACATTACTTTCAACATTTTTATATCAAATTTATATTACATTCATTGATTTAATATGTTTATTTTCAATGTTATTTTTTACGATTTAAACTAAAAATATGCATCCTAGCGTAAAGTGATTGTTAGCAAATTTGTGTATATAATTTAGGCGAAAAATTTTGTTAAATAAAATTTTATTGTAGCTTGTGTACTTTTTCCAAAAAGGTCATTTTTTATTTTTAATATATTTTAATAAAAAGAGTTTATGAAAAATTTGTAGATTTTTTTTTGGTTGAACAACTTTAGCCTTTTTATTTTTTTATCTCTTGTGTCGTTTTTCTAAAAGTTTCATTTTTTTTTATATTGTTTTTTACGGTTGAAAGAGAATCAACTTTCCGTGTCTAAAAATTATTATTAATATATTTGTAGATCCTTTTCGGATGAACAATGACAAATTTGTAACTCGTTTTTGAATGAGCGTCAATTGATTTTTTTCATAGTTTGTGTCGTTTGTCCAAAAAATAATTTTAAAAATGTTTAATGTCGTTTTTTACGAATAAAACAAACATCAGGCACCTTGTCAAAAAATAATTCCTAACAAATTTGTAGCTCTTTTTTGGGTGCACAACATTTATCTTAATATTATTTTTTTTTGTCGTAGCTTGAGTCGTTTGTCCAAATATTTAATTTCGCTTTTTAATGTTGTTTTCCACGAATTTCAACGAAAACTAAGTGATTATTAGCAGATTTTTAGATCTTTCTTGAATACATACTTTTTGAGGCTTCCGGTTCGGCGAGGATAGAAAGTAGACGTGGGTGACGTGCCAGAGCCAGTTTTGGACAGTGTTTGAGATGCAACGTTTGAGAGGTGATAAAAAAGTTGTAAAAATGTGAAGGAAGGTGCTTGGATCCAGTGGACGTGAACGCGAGGGAGTAGGTGCAGCTGGGGAGATAAAAAGTGACTGGAAGAATGTTGCACGTGCAAAAGTGAGGTTAGGGTCGGACCGGAAGGACGCAGGAGAAGGACGCAGCGCCAGCTCCGCCTAGTGGTGGAATAGCAAACGCGAAGGATGACGAGAAGAAACAGACGGTGGAGGCAGCCTGGAATGCAGTGAAGGAGCTGGAAAAGCAGCACGAACAATTCTTGGCATACCTGAAGCTAGATTAGGAATTGGAGAGGGCGTAAATGGAAGGGAACGAGAGATAGATAGGAGAAGCTTCGAGGAAAGTTTGCAGAAAATGTTAGCGAAGTTCGAGCAACTCAGCGCAAGGTATGAGGCAAAGCGGAGCAAGGAGGAACAGGGAGAAGTTAGAAGAGTAGGATGCCAAACAGGAGAAGAGGACAGAACATAAAGGGACCGGCCGACGAAGCTTACAGAAGAAAATTGGTTGAAAGAGAAGGAGGAGAGAGTGGAGAGGTGACGGAATTTATAAGTGCTGGGAGTGGGGAAGGAAGATAATGAATTGACGAACGTGGTGGGACTCTTGGCTGCACATACGAAAATCGTGGCGAAAGTGGAAAGGTCAAAGAAAACAGACGGATGCAGTTCCAGTTGAGTTCATGGGGGAATAAAAGAGAATTACTTAACGCCAAACGAAAATTGAGAAGCTCGAGCCTCTGGATGGAAGAAGACTTAACTGAAAGAGAGGAGGAAATCCAGGAGTGGTTAATAAGGGAGAAGAAAACGATGGAAAAGGCGGGGGAGAAAATATACCTGAGATTTATAAAGGCGAGAGTGGGAGGGACAATCTGGCAGTGGAGCGAGCAGGAAGGAGAGAGGATAGTGACCAGTACAAGAACAAAGAAGACAGAAGGAGAAGATTGGCTCTTTGTGCGATGGTTGATGCTATGTCACCGCGTAGATTATAGTTTTTGTTCTTTCTTATGAGGCTGTTCTTAGGTGTTTTAAGAAAGGAAGTGCGAGTAAAAGCAGATAAATGGAAAGTAAGTTTAGGGGCTAGGTCACCGCGACTGTGATATGGACATGTGTCAATAGACACAATAAGGTTGTGTTTGAGTTTTAGTAGCAGAAGAGTAAACAGAGCAAGGGTAAAGGGCTGGTATTGAAAAAACTTGAAGAATACATACTTTTTGTTCATTCATATTTTTTCATATTTTGTATATTTTGACCGCAAAATGGAATTCTGATTTTTCATTATTTTTTTGTCCGATCAAAATTTGAATTTTCGATTTTTCAAGAAAATTCAAAAAGTTGTTATAACAATCTTATAGTGTATTCAAAAAACAATGTTTTTCTCCTCTTGACATTTCCATATCGTGCGTTGTTTGGCTTAAGATGTTCATTTTCGTTTGTTTCTTTGAATTTAGTAAATGCTCTAACTCTGGTAATTTTTTTTGTATAGAAAAAATTCAGCCATACCACGTTGAAAAACCCAGTTCTCGTCAGATCACTGAAGTTAAGCAGCGTTGGACGCGGTTAGTACTTGGATGGGTGACCATTTAAGAATACTGAGTGCTGTTGGCACATCGTGGGTGTGGTGAGCCCACACTTGTAGTTATTTACTACAAGAAACTATCCACCTAGAAACACTACCCAAATCGGGTAGTGTCACGCCTACCCTGAAAGGGAAATTGCTTAATGGTATACATTGAAATAAATTGTTCGTCTTTTAGAATACTTCAAGTCCCTTGAAATTGTCAGAATCCGTTTACATCAACTGAAATCTATTGAAAATCCCTGAATTCTGTTGAAATACTTTAAGAAGCCTGGAAACCTCTTCAATTTTTTTTTTCGCAGAGAATCTTATAGAATCTTTTTATTTTCTTGTAAATCTATAAAGAGGGTAGCCGTTTCAGTCGAGGAAACAATTTCTCGGGTATTCCTCGGTTGGCTGAAAGTTTCTACAATCATTGAAATTAAAAAATTCGAAGACTTGAAACTGACTTTTTTTCATTTAAAGTAATCAAAACTAAACAGCAAATTGAAGCATTTAAGTTGAACTCGTTTTTGAGGTTTAGGATTTTAAATTTGAAGTTTGGAACATTTTTAATTAAGAAATTTTTTATTCAAACGCTAAATAATTCACGCTTATAAAATGGAAGCTCTCAAAACTTTTAACTGAACAATTCAAAATCAAATGCCATCAAAATGCAAAGTTTTAAATTATAAGTTTAGATGCATTAACATTTTTTTGAACTGCACATATTATTAATTAGAAGTTAAGAATGTAAATTGTAGCAATTCAAATTATAATTTTTAATGTTTATATTTAGCACTCTGAACTCATAATGATTTAAGGCTTTCTTTTGTGAACAATTTAGTTTCAAATTGTTTAGTTTTGAATATTATTATAAATTCGAATGTTGCTCAATATTAAAAGATTGCTCCTTTTCTTGAAATTAAAAACTTTCAAATTCAATGGGTTAAAAATGAAATATTTTAAATTAAAGCAATCTTTAAATGCGACTTGCAATTGTATAAAAGCGTGGAATTATGGTTTTATTAATTTCAAGTTGTTTTAAAATTGAAAATAGTTTACAAAATTTCGATCGGCTGTTTAAATTTTTTTGACTACTAAGGCTTTTAAATTGAAATATTGTATTGTTTAACTTTTAAATCTGTAAATTTTTTATTTTGAACAAATTCAGAATCGTCTTCTAAAATAAATTATTGTTCAATTTCAAACACTTTACAGTTTTAATTATTTCTGCCTTAAAAATTGCATTTGAAGATTCTTTAAATTAAAAATGTAGGCTTAAAAATGAAAACTTTCCAACAAAAATTGTTGAAAATCCTACAAAATATTGAAATTTTTAACCTCATAATGAAATATTTAATCATAAAAATGCATTTTTCACCAAAACTATAATAATGTACTTTTTAACAAAAAAAATTAAACTTCAACCAAAAATAGTTGGATTTTCAACCAAGAAAGATTCTTCAGTCGAGGGTGAAAACAATCGTTAATCAAATTGTTAAATTCTCAACCACAAATATAATAGTATAGTTTTGAACTAGAAAAAATCAACTTTAAACCAAAAATATTTGAACTTTCAACCAAAGAGATGAATTCCCAACTAATATAATGAATATTCAGATGGAATAGTTCAATTTTCAGTTTACTAAAATTCTGTAAACTTCTGAAAGATTTACGACTTACTAGGAAGAATATGGAATATCTTAGAAAATTTTGAATTTCAGGATGAGAGAAAAATTCTAGTTTTTCTATGTTGAGCTATGAACCTCTATGGCTCTGGACATAATTTTTTTCCCTTTGAAAAGTTTTTCACTAGGTTTACATAGTTTACGCGTTTGTCGAAACTTAATGAATCGGGTCATTCTGATGCCTAATTTTCTGATCACAAAAAAAAATCGAAAGCAGTATAAAAGCGTTGCATTCCATTTTGTTCCAGTTAGAAATCGACATGAAAAGTGCTCGTAGTTTCCTTGATTCACATTAATATTTGCGTCGAATTACTTTGTTTACTTTTTAAATTCACCACACTAATTTTACGTAGATTTCTACGCTTTCACCCACGTTGTTACTTAAGTTTTTTTGTAATGACGAACAGAATTGGATAAAAACGTTGCAGAAAACATGACAACAATGTTTGAAACTAGATTGATAACTACAACCACATTAACAACTCATGACATACGGGTGCAGTAGACTCCCCTTAATTGCAAGCTCCGTAAGTTCCACTTTTGGCCACTTCTCCTCCGCACGTATTTTAACGCACACTCCATTGTTTCTCCCACTTAAGCGACTGTGAGCGGCTGCGAGTCTCTGCGCATGTCCAAAAGTGTGAGCTCCAACACAACGTGGTTATACGACGGAGCAGAGTGGGTGTACTCAATAAGTTCCGAATTCTCGGAATTATACTTCCCTCCAGCCCCGTCAGACTGGCAGTTGCCGGGAGTGTACTGGACCAATATACGATTCTGTACTTTAAGTAAAATCTAATCCTCTGTTTCTTGTTCCAGAATTAAGTTCACAGTTCGAGTGCTTGCCTAATGGCACCCCCATTACTGGTGTTCCTCGTTGCGGACCTTCTACATTTTCTTCTTCTAACAGACATTCTCCTGGAACGTCTCTTCCTCCTGCCTGGCTTAATCCTTCTGTCGCATCCCCACCACCTGCCGAGCCTTCTCTTCGTGCCAGGTCCACGTCTCCTCCTGCCAGAACTCATTCTTCCGCCGAGTCTCCTCTACCTGGCGAGTCACCTGTTCGTTCGACGTCAAGGTCTCCTCCTCTCTGGCAGACTTTTTCTCGCATAATTGGATTTTACTTTCAAGAACTACAATTTATTCGACTTATTCCGCAAAAGAATCCGAACCGGATATTCGAACTTCGCACATATGTTTTTCCTCCCGATACATTAATTAAATTGAAAACAAAACTTAATGGCCTGAAGCCCATGCCAACAAAGGAACAAATTGTGTTATCAACATCCGATGGTGACGTATGTGCAATATTGGAAAAAACACCAAACAGACAAACAATTTTCCGTGCACTATTTATATCTGTTTCTCGGCAGTCGAAACGGGCGAAAATAAACATGAACAGCGGCGTGGTTGAAGAATTGACTAGAAAAGAAGTCGCGGATTGTCCAACAGGCCACAAAATCCCAATCCCAAAGAGATTTAAAGTATTCCGTGTGTAAACCACAATTCTTTGAAACGAGAAAAGGCGCGCGTCTGTCAGATCTTACCTTTTGCGCAATTTGGTGATTTTAAATTCCCTTTTTAGAGTGGCCGCTGAATCGTAAGAACCAGCAAATTACAGCAAATTTTGTAAGACCGGGAAAAACTGTGAAATTACTTTTTCAATTATGAAATCACTCAATTTATTACTCGTAATTCTAAAATACTTGGCTTAAAAAATTTTCCATTTTAATCGTACTTTTTCAGTTTAAAGAATTTTCAAATGCAGTTTGGAACACTCAAGGTAGTTGTGCCAAAAATCAGATCTGTAAAAAATAGTTTAGTCTTTGATTTTAAGAATCAAAATAATATCACGGATGATGTTATTTCAAATAAAAAATGTTATTATTGATGTAAAAATTTTAAGACTTACAAAAACAATAATTTAAAATGGCCACCCTGATTTTGTTAAAGTTCCTTCGGCTTTGACGAATACATTCTCGTCACTTGTCTTTCTACTATATTAAATAAATGTTTTATCATTATCTTGTAAGGCTGGTCGATTTAAGTCAGGTAGCACTGCGGTTAAAACCAAATGAATGTGTTATTAATTTATGTAATTCGGACCCAGACTGATTATTAATATATTGCAAAACAAAGTACACATTTTATTCTTTATCATTATTTTATTTAAGTTACCCTAAGCAATCTTTATGAACAATTGTTGTCTACGATTAAATAATTTTCTTTTTTTACATAGCTTTTTTCATACACATGCGACTTATCAAAAAGGAGTGAGAACCAAAGCAGATTTTTCGACGTATCCAAGTGACAAGGTTCCATCTCGAAGAGACAAAATGAAAATGTGCTAACTCGGGTAGCGAATTCTCGAAGCTTCTTTGTTCATTAAAAATGTTATTATTTTGTTGGAAATATGACAGTTTTCGTAAGAAGTCATTCTTCTTGGTTGAAAATTGAACTTTCTTGTTGAAAATTCATCTTTTCGTGTTGAAAATTAATCGTTTTTAGTCTTTTTAGTTTAAAAATTCATCTCTAGTATTAGTCTTCCTTGGTTGATTTGAACCATTTTTGGTTTAAAATTAAAATCGTTTTTTGTTGAAATATCAACTAAATGTTTTGTTGTGGATGCATGTTTCAGGTTGAAAATTAAACGACTTACCAGAAAGTGGAACTTGTTTGTTAAAAATTCATTTTTTTTGTGATGATTCATCATGTTAATTGAAAAACCTTTGTTTGGTCAAAAATTCAACTATTTGGTTGAAAAATAATTCTTTAGCTTGGAAATTATTTACGTTTATTTGAAAATTCATTTATTTTTTAGAAAAGTCGTCTTTTTGGGTTTTTGGATAAGAAGATGTGAACTACGAATTTATTTTGAAGAATTTTTAGAAACAATGATAATTATTTTGTTGAATGGCCATCCATTATGCTAGAATATTGTCATTCTGATGAGAAGAAATATCTGCAGAAGAGAAAAATTGTCTTTGTTCAAAACTACAATATAAGTGTATTTATTTTCAACAATTGTTTTTGGCAGACAATGTATTGTGGCAAGATATTCTATCTTAGGTGAAACTAAATAATTGAGCATTTATTTAAATTATTTATTTGAATTATTTAAATTATTGTAGAATGTATTATTATTATATTGTATCAGTCGCGTAGTATTTTGGGTGGGAGCTGGTCAAGAATTTTTCTCTGTTTGATTAAAAATTTAACTATTATGTTGAAAATTCGTCTTTTTGGCTTAAAAATTAACTTATTTTTGTATAAATGTTTGATTCATCATCTATTTTGGTAGAAATTTCATCTTTTCTGTTAAAAATGAACTTCCTCGGAGTCTTTGAAATCTTGAAATCTTGTGTGTATGTTCAGAAAAAACTTATCTGACTCATATAAGTTGAATTTCTCTGAAACGCAAAAGATTACATAAACAGCGACATCATTTTTTAAGAAATTTTTTACGAAATTTTTTTCCTTAACACTGACTCTTATCAGATCTAAATATCTCAGAAGGACACAAGCTTGACGCCTTGAATCTAAGAGATAAGGTCTATAGCATCGATTATATAAGCTAATAAAGCAGTAGAATATTCATTAATGACATTTTAAATCAAATTCTTCATTAATACATTTATCAGTTTGTCACCTACTTGAAAAAGATGAGGATCGTCTATTCTCTAGTCCTATCCTTTTTGGTTATCCTCGATTCTTTCGGTAAATATAATCATAAATTATATCCATACAGAGGCTATTATTTGAAAAAATTCAAGGTTGAAAAGGCAGG
Organism: Andricus curvator; assembly: GCA_932195095.1. Lineage (NCBI taxonomy): Eukaryota > Metazoa > Arthropoda > Insecta > Hymenoptera > Cynipidae > Andricus > Andricus curvator. Next base: position 8,638 of record CAKNYM010012486.1, on the reverse strand, counting down.
CCTCGGGCTCATTTTATGATGCAAATTAGCATCAATAGTAGCATAATTTTCAAAAAATAGTAGGGAAATAGTAGGACACAATGTGTTTCATATTATATCCAGGGTTTAACTAATTTTGTTATGTGATATACAAGATACATCTCCCATAAGATCTCATGAAATCCTTTCGAATTTTTTAAGATATACGTCACTAAAAAGGTGCCAAAAGTGTCAACAATGTTGTTAGTCCGAGGCCTGAAATTGTGATATTTTTATTTTAAATTCAAAATTCCTATATTTCTTAAGCTAATTTATTTGTTTAATTGCGCCCCTTTGCCGATTAATAATCAGCAATCCTAAAAAATCCACCCTAGTACATCTAACAAAATCCATCCCAGCTGCCATCAATTGAAATCGCAAAAAAAGACGAATTGAAAAGAATCACTCCAGTCGCCCTTTCTATAATCTAGTAGATATTTCAATCACCAGAGTAATATTCAACAAACACGAAAAATCACCATAGTACCGTTAGCGAACCATATCCCAGCTGCCTTCACCTAAAAACACCCACAATTTTTAAAATGGGATATATTACATCATTTACCCCAGACAAACGCGAGAACATTGTTTTAAATGGTCCGATCAACTCAGAAGGGACATCCTTACCTGTTGGCAAGGAAGCTCACCAGTGCGAAGAGGATATATGCAGAGGTTACATGAACGTTGAGTCAATATGCACCCGGAATATACTCATAAAATGCCTCAGTATTTAAGAGATCAGGTATCCTTTTTGTGCGAAAACGGATATGAAGCTCTTTATCATCAAGAAGAAGAGCAACATCCTTTAGCGAACATACCGCCAGTTCTAGCAAGACCACCTTTGCAGACAGCCGACAATGCCAACATGAGAACTAGGAGATCAAAAATCCATCAAAAAGTCTCTTGTAACTTTTGTCAAAGGCAAAGGTTGCAAGGTCCAGAGGAAGATTGCCCACTAATTACTGTTGAAGAAATGAAGAAAGTTATCGCTAGAACTAAAAACTTTTCAGTTCCAGCGCCAGATGAAATCAACAACTTTTGGTGGAAGAAGTTAACTTCTACGCACCAACATCTAGCTCGTATAGTTACTACTTTCTTAAACGAAGAAGAACCCATCCCGCAGTGATTAGTGGAAGGATGCACGGTATTGATCCCTGAGACCGGCGATTTTTCAAGTCCAAAGAACTACAGGCCCACAGCTTGTTTAAGCACCAACTACAATCTATTCACTGGCATCCTCAAAGAGGGGATATTAACATCTATCGAGCCAGTATGGAGTTCAATCGTTAAACAACGTGGATGCAAGAGAGGGCTAGCAGGCCGCATGGAGAGCCTGTCAATGGACAAGTGTATTACCCAGCACTCGATCAGGTATCGACGCAATCTGTCCATGGCTTGAATAGACTACCGTAAGGCATTCGATAACACGAGCCATGAGCTACTTACCAAGCTCCTTGCGTGCCTACAGGTGCATCCAAGAATAGTGAGATGCATGGAAAGACTTAGGCTCTTGTGGCGAAAAAGGTTTGTCATAACATCTGAAACACCGCAAGTGGAAACCCAAAATATGCGTGTGTTAAAAACGGCCCTTGAAAAAAGGTCTCGCCAAATTCTCAGGAAAATCTGGGCTTCCGAAATATCAGGGAAGAATAAGATCCAGGCAAACAATATGCTGGCCATTCCTATACTACTCTACACGTTTGGTGCAGTAAAATGGAACGCCCAGTACTTGAAGCAACTTGACCGAAGCAGACGCAAGATAATGACAATCCATCGAAGTCATCATCCTAGATCTTCCGTACCTCCAATATACCTCCCTCGAGATAAAAGGGGGTAGAGGTTTGCTAAGCTTGCAGTGTCTTCATTGAAGAACGATTCTGGCTACAACCTGCTCAGTTCTGAATAGCACAGATTCTCTTATTTGACTCGTACATCAACATGAAGTCGTCAATGCTGCAGCGTTTATATACCGTCCCGCAGATTAGGCCGCAGGGGAGCTTGGTCTCCCATTTGATTCCAGCGACACTAACATGTCCTAGTATTACTAACACCGTTGGTGCTCAAAAGTCGTGCACAGGAAGCAAAAAATTGGCTTCTATTAAGAGAACATGCTAACAAGCCCCTTCATGGCCAATTGTATGGCATTATACGTAGAGGAGAGCTACCGATGGGTCTTTACAACATGTTTCTCAAGTCTGCTGGATTAAGATCGAAAACTCAGGGATTTATTTTTTGAACACCTTTGTCTACCGCGAGCGCGTAATTAATGTTCCTGTAGGCAATACCAACTTTCGAGCGTGCAAGCAAGAGCCAGAAACACTTGAACATGTTCTCAGTGAATGCTCAAAATCTGCATGCTACGTGTTCATAGAGAAATGAATGCAACTCTAATAGTGTAATACTACTATCTTCGGCACTTCTATGTGTTGATCTAATGTCCGTCTTGCCATACGCCCAGGGGGAACTCGAATCCGTTGTGGAGAATGAACAGTGTAAGATTTACTGGAATTTCTCATTCTCCACGATAAGTCGTGTACTCACGATGAGTCCACGTATCAGTGCAAAGGAGAAAGAAAAACGGGCGAAATATCAAGCAATTCTCTTCGAGCTGAGCAGGCTGTACCAAGGATACAAAGTCCATATTCTAGTTCTCATAATCAGCTGCCCCGGAGGTATGAACGCTTCATTTCTTAGCCAACTCAACAAGATTCCGGCTTGCCAGCGTCAGGCTCAGTCCATTGCGAGCCGGATGCAAAGGGCTGTTCTTCTAGGATAAGTTCATATGGTCCGTCAACACTGTTCCTCACAACATTCTACGAAGATTGATAGCTCTAAAAAAGTATCTAGAGTTGGAACCTTCATCTCCAACTGTGCCGTCTACCGCGTAAGGTGATCCAAGGATAGAGACCGGGCTCCAAGGAACAGTGTTGTACGAAGTCTTTTCTAGTACGAAGAAATTTGCCGCTCTTATTTACCTTCTAAGACTGGAGGAGCAGGAGAGGATGACGTACACGTTCCAGTTGCGTCAGGATTTGTTGCTTTAAGAAGCCATGATCGTAGCTTCTGGAGCCTACAACTTCTTATCAAAATAATATATAAAAGCGTTGCATACCATTTTGATCCAATTTCGGGATCAAATTCCTCAACTCGCATTTACTGTGTGCGTGTGTTTGAATCGGATTTAGATAAAGGAATATTTCAATTGTATGTAGAGTTCCGCTTAGAAATCGACGTAAAAAGTGCTCGTAGTTTCCTTAATTGACGTGAAAATCCACGCGGGAAGAAAATTCGACGCCTAATCCCACGTGGAATTACTTAATATACTTGGAGGCCTACGTGATGAAAACTGTGTTTAAAACTAGATTAACAATTACAACCATATTCAGAACTTACGAAATACCAATATACGATCCTGTACTTTAAGTTAAATGTAATTTTCTGTTTATTGTTGCAGACTTAAGTTCACAGTTCGACTGTTTGCCTAATGGCGACCCTATTCCTGGTATTCCTCGTGAACGACCTTTTGCTTCTTCTTCTTCTGGCAGACATTCTCCCGGAAGAGCTGTTTCTTCTGCCAGACCTAATTCTTCTGCTGGGTCTCCTCCACGTGCCGAGCAACCTCTTCGTGCAAGGTCCATATCTCCTTCTCCCAGGAAAACTTATCCTCGCGTACTTGGATATTTCTTCGATGAACTTAGATTCATTCGACTTATTCCACAAAATAATCCGAACCGGATATTCGGACTTCGACTATACGTTTTTCCTCCCGATACATTAATTAAATTGAGAGCTAAACGTAATGCCCTTACGCCTATGCCAGCAGAAGAACAAATTGTATTATCAACGTCCAATGGTGACGCATGTGCAATATTGGGAAAATTATCAAATAGACAAACGATTTTCCGTGCACTATATATATTTGCTGATTTGCGGTCGACACGGGCGAAAATAAACATGGTCAGCGGGGCGGTTGAAGAATTGACCAAAGAAGAAATCGCGGAATGTCCAGCAGGGAACAAAATACCAATCTCAAGGAGTTTTAGAGTATTTCGTGTGTGAACTACAATTCTTTGAACTGAAAAAAAACGCGCGTCTGTCAGATGTTGCGTTTTGCGCTCGGTTATCACGCTAACCTCACTTTTGTGCATAGACCTTCTGAAATTAAAGGTGAAAAGTTTGACATCTTTGATTTCGTAATTATGAATTTTCTTTTCCGGATGGCCGCTCAATCTTAAAACTGGGAATTGAAAGTAAATTTCATTTTGACAAATCCAATTCAATCGAAGAATTTCCAAATACAGCTTGGGAGACTTTAGGTAGTTACCGCGCCAAAAACCATATCTCTGAAAAATATTTTTCTATGATTTTAAGAATTAAAATAATATTAGGCAAGAAAAAATTAAATTAAAAAACTCACAAGACATGACTAGTAATATAATTTCAATTCGTAAAATCATCGAAAATTTTCAGCTTTTAAACCTCGACTTTTTTAATTCCAATGACCTTGAGAAATGATTGCCAACCGGGAATTTTTTTCCTTGAATCAAATGGCCGTCCTGCTTTTATTAGAGCCTTCGACTCAGACTACTTATTAATATACATATATGTTGCAAAATAAAGTACACTTTTTATTCTCTATCATTATTTTATTCAAGTTACCTAAAGAAATCTATGCGAACAATTTTTGTCTATAATTAAATAATTTTCTTTTTTAGATATCTTTTTTCACGCATACGTGTTTGATCAAAAAGTAGTGTGAACCAAATTTGTCGATTTTCCGACGAGTGCAAATGACAAGGTTCCATCTCGAAGGGACAAAATGAAAAGGTTTCAATAGTATATATAAATTGTATTTGAGGAAATCGACTGTGTAGCACCTTTTCATTTGGTCTCTACGAGCTAGCATGTTTTGAATATGGGTTTTTCCGAGATGGAATTTTGTCATTTAGATGCGCTGATGTTATAATTTTGTTCGTTAAAAATGTTATTATTTTGTTAAAAATTCATTTTTTTGGTTGATAATTCATCATGTTAGTTGGAAAACCTCTGTTTGGGTACAAAAATTCAACTACTTGGTCTTTTTGGGTTTATAAATAAGAAGAAGTGAACTGTGAATCTATTTATAAGAATTTAAAAAAAAACAAATATTATTATGTTGTTGAATGACCATTATGACCATCCATTATGTTAAAATATTATTATGGGGATGAAAAGAAATGACTGCAGAAGAGAAAAATTTTCTTTGTTCAAAACTGTAATATAAGTGTATTCATCTATAAAAATTGTTTTTGACAATGTATTGTGGCAAGATATCATATTTTACATAAGAAGAAACAATCCAGCAAAACGTAATGAAAAATTTCATTTTTCGGTCAAACTATGCAAGATACAGAAAAAAAATTCATAAACAAAAGTTATGCACCCAACAAAGATCTACAGATTCCTTATCAATTACTTTTTGATTTGACGCTTAGTTTTTGCTTTAACCGTAAAAAACATCAAAAATAAAAAAATAAATTTTTTTTTTGAAAAACTACACAAGCTACGAAAAAAATGAATAAACGAAAGTTGTTCTCCCAAAAAAGAGCTACAAATTAGTTAGTAGTTATTTTTTGATAAGACGCGTAGTTTTTGTTTTAATCGTGAAAAATCACATTACAAATAAACAAATTGAATTTTTTGACAAAAAGACACAAGGTACAATAAAGCTTGACTTTTAATTTTAAAAGTCCCATGCAAAAATGTGGTCATACATGCATAAAATATTTTGTTGAAAATTCAACAATTTGGTAAAAAATTTTTTCTTTTTTTTTTAATCAAAAAATTTAGTTTGTTTAAAAATTTAACTATTTTGTTGAAAATTTGTCTTGTTCGTTTAAAAATTAATTTCTTTTTGTAGATTTGTTTGATTGATTCAATTAATCAAATTAATTAAATCTTTCCTGGTTTAAGTTTCAACTCTTGTTGAAAATTCGTCATTTCGATTTCAAAATTCATCTCTTTTACTAGAAATGTCATCTTTACTTGTTAAAAATGAAATTTTTTTTTGAAAGTGAATCAGTTTTGGTTGAGGATGCAACCAATTTGTTGATAATTCGTCCTTTTAGGTCAAATTCAGCAGTGTTTTATTTAAAATTATGGGTTTTTTGTTTAAAATACCAACTGTTACCTTTTTTATCGAAAATTTATCTTTTTCTGTGTTGAAAATTCATCTTCTTTGTTGAAAGTTGAACTAATTTCTAATTTCATAAGAATCATTAGGATTTTACCAAAAACCTGCCCTCAACCCAAATCGCCTTACGTAATTTTTGTATCGTAAAGTAAAAAGTAAAGAAAAATAATCGTTTCAAAATTTTGCCTTCAACTCATTGCAAAGTCTAATAAATTGTATAAAGACGCGAATAAATATTACATGACTGCTGAATGATCATAAAAAATAATTATTGTGGAATATGAATTTCTGACAAGATAAAAATACGAGATTCGTCGCGTTCGTTAATTTTTTATCGTAATAATTCTTTAAAAAACCTAATATTAGACTTTCGTAAATGCCCTTATTTCCTGACATTCTGTGAAATTCTATTAAATGTTATGAAATCTTTAAAATCCCTCTAATGGGATTCCGAGGGAGTGCCTTGAAATCATTTGCAAATCAGATGACAGCTTTTTGAAATTTCTCTAATTGAAAGCATATCTCCGTGAAAGCATGAGAATTTCTTTGAAGAAACGTGGAATCGTTTGATTATTTGAAATTAAATGTAATTTTTAAAATCTTACAAAATTCCTTAAAATCCTGTATCATCAGTTGAAATTCTATTTTAAAGAACTTATAAATTTCTTTGAAATTCCTTGTAATCTATTGAAAATCCTCAAAATCTTTGAAATATTGTGTATATGTTTAGAAAAAACTTAATTGAACCATATCAGGTGAATTTCCCTAAAGCGCAAAAGATGACATAAATAGCGACATTATTTTTAATGGAATTTTTGACGAAATTTTTTTTCTTTAGACTGACTCTTATCAAATTTAAATATCTCAGAAGGACACAAGTTTGACGCCTCGAACCTAAGAGATAAGGACCTTTCGATTATATAAGTTGATGAAGCTCTAGAATATGTATTATTCATATTTTTATTCAAATTCTTTATCAATACATTAAACAGTTTGCCCTCTACTTAGAAAAGATGAGGATCGTCTATACTCTGATTTTACCCTTCGTGGTTATCCTCCATTCTATTGGTAAATATAATAATATATATCTATACAGAGCCGCAAATCGCCCTTTTTGCGCCCCGTTCGAAAATTTCATTTTGTACCCCCACCCCCACTCAATATTTTATAATGTGACCCTAAATCAGGTAAGATGGAGAGATACCGTGGACGCTTCTCAAATGCGCTTTACTAAGAGCCTGAGTCGAGACGCTCCTGGTTGCATTTATTGAGTTCAGCTTGGAAATCGACTTGAAATGTGCTCCTAGTTTCCTTATTTAACGTGAAAATCCAGATGAAAATTCTGCGTTAATTGTTTAAATTCAGCACCACTCACGAATCACTCACCAATATACGATTCTGTACTTTAAGTGAAATGTTATTTTCTATTTCTTGTTGCAGAGTTAACTTCACAGTTCGAGTGTCTGCCTAATGGCGCTCCTATTCCTGGTGTTCCTCGTTGCAGACCTTCCTATTTTCCTGAACTGAATTCTCCAGAAAGGACTCTTCCTCCTGCCACACCTCATTCTTCTGCTGGGCCTCCTTCTCCTGCCGATCAACGTCTTCGTGCCAGGTCCAGGTCTCCTCCTGCCAGACTTCACTCATCTGCCAGGTCTTCTTCACCTGCCGAGCCAGCTCTTTGTGCCAGGTCCAGGTCTCCTCCTCTTAGGAAAACTTTTCCTCGCTTACTTGGATTTTTCTTCGAAGAACTTAGATTTATTCGACTTACTCCGCAAAATAATCCGAACCGAATATTCGAACTTCGACGATACGTTTTTCCTCCAGATACAATAATTAAATTAAAAACTAAATGTAATATCCTTAAGCCAATGTCAACAGAAGAACAAATTGTATTATCAACGTCCGATGGTGACGTATGTGCAATATTGGAAAAAATAAGAAACAGACAAACGATTTTCCGTGGACTATTTAAATATGTTCATTTGCGGTCGGCACGGGTGAAAATAAACTTGGACAGCGGAGTGGTTGAAGAATTGACTACAGAAGAAGCCGCGGAATGTCCAACAGGAAACAAAATCCCAATCACAAGGAGTTTCAGAGTATTTCGTGTGAACTACAATTCTTTGAACTGAAAAAAGCGCGCGTCTGTCAGATGTTGCGTTTCGCACTCAGTTTGTATGCTTACACGATGTTTATGCATAGTCCTTTCGAAATTAAAGGTCAAAAGATTGACAACTGTAATTTTAATAATAGATTTAAGACTTTCACGATGATCCATTATAATAAATGTAAATAAAAAATTTAAAGATTTTTCGGGTTTCAATCGTGTGCGAAACTATGAATGTTGACGACGTTTCGTGAACATTGCAGTTCACTTCTTCAGGGCTGACCTGAAACTGAAGTTTCAGGTCATGTTGTTCTTATGTATGTATTCTCTACGATGCCTGT
>CAKNYM010012484.1:0-18269 GCA_932195095.1 Andricus curvator | reverse complement strand
CCCTTTGAGCATCATGCCAATGTTAAAATTACAAACGCTATAGAAGAAGCGTTACGTAGCCTGGGGGAAGGGCTGCCACCTTCCCCCAAGGAAGGAATAAGGGTTCGGAATAATTTCCTATATATCTGAAACTTTCGCTAGGTTTATAAACTTATTCTCAAACATAGATGAATTCTAATAACAATAATATATAAAAGATCACACAAGTCTGTTATAACAACACAACTTAAGAAAAATGTAATCCCTCGTTTCTTTTTGCAGAGTTAAGTTTGCAGTTTGAATGTTTGCCTAATGGCGAACCTATTCCTGGTTTTCCTCGGAGCGGACCTTCTTCTTCTGCTTCTTCTTCTTCTCCTAAAAGACATTCACCAGAAAGGAATCTTCCTCTTGCCATGCCTCATTCTTCTGCCGGGCCTCCTCCTTCCGCCGATCTGCATCTTCGTGCCAGATCAAGGTCTCCTGCTGCCAGGCATTGTTCTATAAACATACTTGGATTTAAACTTGAAGAACTTAGATTTGTCCGATTTATTCCTCACAATAATCCCAACCGGATCTTCGAACTTCGAAAATACGCTTTTCCTCCTGAGAAACCAATTCAATTAAAAACAAGAAATAGTGTCATTAAACCCATCCCTACAGAAGAGCAAATTGTATTATCGGCATCTAATGGTGACGTATTTGGAATATTAGAAAAAACAAGCAAAGAAACGATTCTTCGTGGATTATATACAGATCTTACAAAAATTGTGGAAAAGAGGGCGAAAATAAACATGTACACCGGTGCGGTTAATGAACTGACCCCGCGAGAAATCGCGGAATGTCCATTAGGCAACAAACGCATGATCGAACAGAAATTCAGAGTAGGACTTGTGTAAGCCACGATTCTTTATAAGTTTAAGTATACACAACTACGCGTACACTTTTTTAAATTAACGGTCAAAACTTTGACGACGGTTATATTCTTGAATTTTGAAATAAAATTCTTTTTTCTCAAAATGAGAATATCTCAAATGTGAAACTATAATATAAACATACACTACCATCGGAAATTGTCGGTACGATCAGCTGACTTTGAAACGCTATTACTCCTTCAAAAATGAAGCGAGAGACTTCTTTTCAAAACCGTTCAAAAGATTATTGAATTACGCATTAACTGAGCCCTAATTAAAATATTTTTGACCCTTCGGAGAGAATATTCTGCGTGCGAAGTTGAAAAGAAATTCAAGAATTGCTGCTGTCGACCGCGAGAGTGCTGATCGCCGACCGCTTCTCAGATTCTGTTTCTTAACTTCAACTCGTGCCAATAAAATAAAAAATAAAAACTTTAAAAATATTCAGGCGTTCCTTAGATATGACAATAAGTGTCCAAGCGTGTCTGCGTCGATTCTCAGTCGGCGAGCACCGCAGGTGGCCACACTCGCTGCTAAAGCGACTGAAATTCGGTGCAGATACGCTTGGACATTTAGTCGTATCTCGAGAACCTGTGAAGATTTTTGAAGTTTTATTGGCTTAAATTAGAGATAACACTTTGAAGACTAATTGCTATGCATTTATAGTACTTTTGCTGATCGTGCACCAAATCAGCGTACTTTTGAGGATCGGCGTTTTTCTGTGTTTACGCTGTATTAAAGTGCAAAAAAATAGGACTAATTTCTCAGAAATTGCCAAATAAAGTTCAAATTTTACTCTTTGTCATTATTTTATTTGAGTTACCCCAAGAAATTTAAACGAAAAATTTTTCTTTTAGATATGTGGATTTTTGCGTACCAGGCAAGGAATCAAAGTTTTCCTATCTAGTTTAAACTTAAACTTAAAATGTGCGTTTTTCTACCAAAAAAGAAATTCTTAACCAAACGTTCAAATCCACAAAACAAAAAAAAAACATAATTTTCAAACAAAAGATGAATTTTTGAAACAGGTTCGTCTGTCTGTTTCAATAATTAATCTCTTCTTTCAAAATACCAAATAGTTAATCTTATAACCCAGAAATCTGAATTTTCTACCAAAATTTAATTTCCAAACAAGATAGAAGATTTTCCTGAAATTTAACAATTTTAAATTAGAATAAAGTCAAATTCAAAATACTATTTAACTTCCAATACTCAAGTTAATGTATAGATGTTTGTATAAAGATAAATTTTCCAGCAAAAGATAAATCGTGAATCGAATACATTTGTGCACAGACTTTTTAAAAGACAACTGTAATTTCACGATTAGAACATCTCTTATGTTAAAGATCTTTCATCTTTAACGAACACATTTTCATCGCGTATCTTGTGCTTTGCACTCGATTTTTGCATTCTATCAAAAAACAAAAACAATGATTCATTATTTTTACGATAAAACTAACAAATCCTACGCGTCCTCAAAACATGACTAATAAAAATTTTTCAGATTATCTTCAAGCGAATAACTTTTGTCTAACAATTTTTGTCATATCTTTTTGTTGTTTTTTTCACAAATTCAATTTTTTTATGTTCAATGTTATTTTTGCGATTAGAAGAACTACCCAAAATGATAAATATTCTTTCTTATAATAGCACAACTAAGTACAATAAAAAAATAAGTCTTCAAAAGACTACATCAAGACAAACCTCGAAATAATGAAAAGAGTTTGCGGATTATTCCATGACCCTCAAAATATCTTTCCACTATTTCGACAATCATGTAATAATTGGGAGACTTATTCAATTATTTCCAGGGTTGTCTTGAATCTTGTAGCAAACGTTATACGAAATTTTCAGAAATTTTCTTTCTCGTTTAAAAGTCTTGGCCAGTCAATTAAAGTATCGCGAACTTATATTTTCCCTGTAGAAACTTAGAGCACATAGTTCCAAACTTTCCGGGCAGACCTAGTATAATTCGAGAAGAGTATGTTCTAGAGAAAAATGGAAATTCTGTGATTTGATTTCATTTACCTACCCTATAAGCAGGACAATTTAATAAATTACACAGGCTGAAAAAATTAACTTTTTTTTGTACATACAGACTGTCTAGGTGAACTTTAAGGATTTTCATGTCCTAAAAATGAATTCACAGTCCCAATTTTTCCTGTTCATAAGATTTCAAGATATCTTAACCTAAAAGTGAAAAATTGTCCATTTCCAGAAATATTTGAAACAATATAACACGAGCAGCAATTTTTTTCCTTAAGAATGCTTACGCCAGCGTTTAGTTCTCATTCTTGCCTTTTATGTTCATTCTGGATCATCTCTAATCGATTCTTTTTCCTTGAGATACGGCACATTAACCTTTACAGTTTCGCACTGAATAAATAGTAAAGTAGGCGAAGGAAACGAAGAAAATTGTGTTATTTGATTTAATAAAGGGTTTGGTGTCTGAAGGTTCTTGAGTTCGCTGAATCCGAATTTGAGCTCAGATTTGCAAAATTCTAGATAGCCGATCATTGCTAGTTTTTCAGTGTTTAACGGAAATTGTTAGTTTGCCATATCTTGGAAAAAAAGAATGGGTTCTGAATGACGCAAAATGAAAATGAAAGGTAAAAAGGAGTACTAAACGATTGGCTTGATTGGTTTCGAAAATGTTGAGCAGGTTAAAAAAACCCTACATTTTTTTTGAATTCATTGAGATCTCGTGGATTCCAGCAAAGTCATTCATATTCTGTGATATCTCATTGAATCTTATGAAATCCTGTTTTATCTAGTTGATTCTCTAAGAGTAGCTTGCAATCCCTGAAAATCTTTGAAAGCCTTTAAAATCCCACCGAATAATTTCAAATCCCCTAAAATCTGGAAGGTCCATGACAATACTTCCAAATTCGGATTAGTCGTACTAAGCAGTTTTTCTGCTTTTTCTTTTAAATTTTATTTCGATTGTATAATTTTGATTGCAGACTTTCTGTCTTATCTTTGTAGACGAGATATTCAAAATAGTTTCCCTTAGAACTAACTCTTATCAGATGTAAATATCTCAGAAGGGCAAACTTGACACGTTCAGTCTATGAAACAACAACTTTAGTGTAGATTATGAAATCTAATGACGCAAAATGATATTCATTGGTTACATTGTTAAGCAAATTCTCCTATAATACATCATTCAGTTTTTTTTCTAATTTGGAAAGATGAAGAATGTTTATAATCTGCTCTTATCCCTCACTGTCATCCTCAATTCTATTGGTGAATATAAAAATATATAATATATCTATAATTCTAATACACAAAACTACCAGGTATCAAGTTAATACGGCAAATGGATTAAAACGATGCAACGTTTTGATATCTCTATTCATTATCAACTTGATTCAAATTTCAAAATCAATTATCGGTCATAAAATTTCAACTCCTTAACACATTATGAAATTATCTAATCCTCTGACCTGAATCATAATCAATAAAAATCGTTTGAAATTAAATTGGTAATCAGATCAAAAAATAATAATTTACTTAGTTCCGTTCATTTAAAATGTGTATTGAGGTTGTGGATGTTTGTTTACTGTTTGTTCAGAACTGAAATTTAGCTACCCTGATAATTTTACGAAGGTTTTGTCATTCTAAGAAGTAAATCTGGTAGTCCAGGTGTTTAAAATACATCTTCCCCAAGGAAGTTGTGTTCACGATAGAAGATTCTTCAACCGTTTTTCAAAGATCTAGCCAATCTGAAAAGTAATCCTGGTAGTTTCGGTTTTTAGAATACATCTCCTCCTAGAAACGTGCATTCAAAACTGAATTTTAAGTTACCCTCGCTATTTTTCCAACGTCTCGTCCTTCTACGAAGTGAAGCTGATAGTCCAGGTATTCAGAATACATCTTTTTCAAGGAAGGTGCCTTCTGGACTGAAATTTTATTCACCCTAACCGTTTTTTTAAGGTCTAATTGTTCTAGGAAGTGAACCCGGTACTCTAGGTGTTCAAAATATATCTTACTCTAGGAAGTTGTATTCAAAACTGAAGTAGAAGGTAACCTGGCTAGTTTTTCAAGGTCTCGTTCTTCTAAGGAATATATCTGGTAGTCCAGGTATTCAGAATACATTTTCTTCTAGGAAGGTGCCTTCAGAACTCAAAGTTTATTCACCCTAACCATTTTTCCAAGAACCTAAAATTGGTAACGTAGTTCATGGACGACCCCTAATGTCGAGTGGGAGGTTTGACGCCGAGGATGATTATGTGCATTCGATGGTTGTGGTCGAATTTTTTCCTTTAAAACTCAAATATCGACAAAATCAGCCATATTGGGAAGGCAGTTTTCTGCAGTTTTCCTTTCCCTAGCCAAAAATCCAGGAAAATGCGAGTACTTTTAATGCCGAACAACTTTCGCTGCCAGGTGGTCGTGAACGTATCAGCAGCGGTAGTACCTCTTGATTTCCGTCCTCTTACAGACACTATAGGGCGCCTACATCCCCTTGTGGTGTCCTGTGCGGGTGAACCTTGCGGCCAATTCCTGAGTAAGCTCCATAATGCGTTCAGGCTTCCCCTGGAGGCCTTTTTCCTCATGTAGACTTCCACTCCTTCAATTTCGCTCTGCCCCGAAGATTCTCTTCAGAGCGTCCTTAATCTCGTCTCCCTCAATCTATTCGTCAAAATCTAGGATCGTAATTTTAACCCAAACGATGTCTAGCTTCATCTTCATTTGGAGGTCCTTCAGGACTTGATATTAGGTTGTACCCTCATCCGGTTTTATTGGATCCGCTGCGGGTCACGCGCGTTTAGGGATCTGCTTCTGCGGTGGTTTGGTCGGTGGTTTCGCCCTCTGCTCCTCTTTTTCCGTTGCTGATGTCCCCGCTCCAAAGATGTCGTTCATTAGCTGCTTCGCTAATGGTCTTGGGGCTGCAGTCTCCTAGGGGCTCATAGTAGACCACCTCGCATTTTTCCGTAATCGGATGCGGGATTTGCCTTCGCTTCTTTCGCCGTTTTCCCTTGCAAGCCATATTTTTCAAATCTGTGGTCTTCTTTGTCTCTCTTACCTTCTGGATGAAAAACTCAGCAAGATAATATTCGAAAATAGCTAGTGAACGGTACGGTCCACCACTGAAGATTTCCGCATGCTGGTGTAAGGATTGAATACTCTAGAAGACGACATAGTATCCTAGAGACACGTACCAAGGTGGTACGCAGCCTTCAGCACGGTTGTTCAAGGATTGGCTTGGGGGTTTTTCCATCAGGACCGTGTCTTGATTCGTGTCCGCAAATTCTTATTGAGTTGTGTAACCGTATTCAGCAGAAACCATCGATAAAAGGACCATCTATCCGCAACACGATGTCACGCCCGGTGGCCTGGTAAAATGCCCAAATCGAGTGAGTTTTGGTGATGGTGATGCTAATGATTATCAATGATATCAAAAGCTATCTCATAAAATTCGTTATAATTATACCGAATTAATTCAAGAAAGTTGACATCTTTTAATAATGCATGTTGTAAAATTTTTAAACATTCACGCTTTCTTTAAATTAAGACGTTTTATTACTAGTAATAGATTTCATATGTGTATTATTATTGCTGACGTCAGCACGGATTTATTGTATATGTACATTAGATTTAGAGAATGATTTACTCCTCCTCTGAATCTAATTATTAAGATAAGGAATATATCTGAAAGTTAATATTAATTTTAATGTCTAAAAATAAGCTAGGTTTAGGATGAACACGTTACTGTTGCTAAGCTGGTTTCGAAACTGTGAAAAAGGCTACAAAAAAATTCTCATTGAATCCTGGAAAATCCTTTAAAATGCATTCAAATCCATGGGAAATCCTTCCAATCCCTAAAATCTTTTAAAGCCTTGAAAATCTTACCGAATACTTTGAAATCCCGTTAAATCTTTGAAGACCGTTACAATAATTTAAAATTCGGGTTGGTCATACCAAGAGGTTGACCAGATATTTATTCTAAATTTTATTTAACTCATATTTTTATTGGACATTGTGTCTTATACATATTTTTCATTGTAGCCGAGATATTGAAAATATATAATTATAGATATTATATATATATTATTATTATATATATATATAATTATTATATTATATATATTACATCGTGGGTGTGGTGAGCCCACACTTGTAGTTATTTATAACTACAAGAAAAACCTAGAAACACTACCCGAATCGGGTAGTGTCAAGCCTACCCTGAAAGGGAAATGGTTTAATGGTATATATATAGAACCCGGAACATTATTTATTCCTACATAGCCAAATTGTTTTTCTGGAAACTCACTATTATCAAATGTAAATATCTCAGAAAGACAAACTTAACATTTTGAATTTAAAAGTTAAAGACTATAGTATAAATTATCAAATCTAACAAAACACTGGAATATTCCATGGTTACATTTTTGAGCAAATTATTCCATAATACACTAATCAGTTTCTCCTCCAATTTGGAAAGATGAGGATTGTCTTTACTTTGGTCTTATCGTTCCTGGTTATCCTCAATTCTATTGGTGAATATAATGATATACAATATATCTATAATTTTAAGTGAATCTTTTCATAGCTTCACGAAAATCAGAATTTTTGCATGAGCACAACTGTGTACAACTAACCGGGTTCTATCCGGCCTCATACAATAGTTACACCCGATTCCTATCCTATTTTTACCCGGTTTATAACTGGGTTGAGAAAACACTTCTACGCGGTTCTTATGTTCCCTATCTGCAGCGTACCCTATGCGGCAACAAATAAAAAATTATTTTCGAAATTAGTATTACATATTATTCATGTTTATCTTCATCAATACACAATTTGCACACACGGTCGTATATAATCGCACGCTTAAATTATTTTAAAAATCGCACTTGCTGAGGATTGGGGCCCCACATCAAACTATGTAACTTTATTCCTAACCACTGGGATCTTGCAGATAAAATCCCAACCATGTATTTTGAGGCAACGTCGGTTAGAAAATATTTTTGTGCCTTATTTGATTCGTAATTTTTATTTTTGAAATTTTCCATTATAAATATTTTAATTGAGCCGTGCTCTGGAAAAATAAATTAGGTCAAGTATGTGCAAAGAGAGAAAACGCTAAAAAAAAGATTTATCAATCTAAGGTGATAGGACTGAGTGTGGTAGGTTTATTAATTTTTTTGTCGAATAATATCATTTATCGATCAAATGAGGCAACAAAATTCAAGTGTGATCATTCCCATATGTTTCTATTTGAAAATACATCATCGCGTGCCGATCAGAATGTTCAACTCATAGGCGGAAATACCATTCAACATCTTGGCAATGAAAAAACATATACATACATATCTTGGAATACCGCAAGCGGGAACCCAAAATGTGCGCGTGTTAAAAACGGTCCTTGAAAAAAGGTATCGCTAAATTCTCAGGAAAAATTGGACTTCCGAATTATCTGGGAAGATTAAAATCCAGGTGACCAATATGTTGGCGCAACTTTACCGAAACACGCGCAAGATGATGACAATCCATCAAAGTCGTCATTCTTGATCTTGCGTACTTCGAATATACCTTTCTCGAGATGAAGGAGCTAGAGGCTTGCTTAACTTGGAGTGTCTTCATCGAAGAACGGTTCTGGTAACAGCCTGCTCAGTTCTAAATAGCACAGATTCTCTTATGCGACTCGTACATCAACATGAAAACGTCAATGCTGCGGCGTTTCTATACCGTGCTGCAGATAGGGTCGCAGAGGAGCTTGGTCTCCCATTTGATTCCAGCGACACTACACATGGCCTAGCATCACTAACACCTCTGGTGCTCAAAAGTCGTGTACAGGAAGCAGAACATTCGCTTCTACTAAGAGAACATGCTGAAAAGTCCCTTCATGGTAAATTCTACGGCATTATACGTAGAGAAGAGCTATCGATGGGTCTGTCCAACATGTTTCTCAAGTCTGCTGGATTGAGGTCGGAGACAGAGGGATTTCTTCATGCCTGTCAAGATGGCGTTGTAGACACCTTGGTTTACCGCGAGCGTATAATGAATGTACCTGTAGGCGATACCAACTGCCGAGCGTGCAAGCAAGAGCCAGAAACACTTGGACATATTATCAGTGGATTCTCAAAGTATGCACGTTACGGGTACATGGAGAGACACAATGCGGCTCCAAAAGTGTTATATTACCATCTTAAGCACTTCTATGGTGTTCATCTATTGCTCATTTCGCCATACGCCCAGCGGGAACTTGAGTCCGTTGTGGAGAATGATCAGTGCAAGGTCTACTGAAATTTCTCATTCTCCACCGCTCAACGTATCAGTGATACGAAGCCTGATATTGTTCTCAAGATCTGAAGACCAAGATAATTTACGTGATTGAATTCTCGGCACAAGCCGATGGTAATATCACTGAACCAAGGCTACAAAGTCTATCTTGTAGTTCTCATAATCATTCGATCGCGAACAGGATGCAACAGGCTCTCCATCTGGGATCACTTCATCTGGTCCATCAACACGGTTCCTTATAACATTCTACAAAGATTGGTAGCTCTAAAAAAGTATCCAGAGGTGAAACCTTCATTTCCAACTGCTTCGTCTGCCGCGTAAGGTCATCCGTGACTAGAGACCTGGATGACGTACATGCTCCAGTTACCTCGGAATTGGTTGCTTTAAAGAACCATGATTCCAGCTTCCGAAACCTACAACTTTTCATAATACAATCAGACGTCGGATAATTGTAGTTGTCAACCGTTTGCCACTTTTTTATCCACCTTCAGATAAAAAATATCCCTGGGATTTACTGTGCTAATAATGCGACATACTGAGCTGTAACTACATTAAATATAAGAGAAAAAACATATTAGTAATATTTTTGTGATGAAGAAATATTTTTGAATTGATGAAATCCATTTTTTCAATTCTTATAACATATTTGGTAGAATTTATATTAGTGTTTTGAAGCTGTAAATGTTCCGTTATGTTTGACATTGTATGAATCCAACTGACTCTTATCAAATGTACATATCACAGACGGACAAACTTCATGCCTTTAGTACAGAATATATTAGATGGCGAAGCACTAGAACATTCATTAGTTACATCATCATTATTACATAAATAAGTTGTTCTCTGATTAAAAAAGATGATGATTGTCTATACTCTGGTCTTACCTTTTACGGTTATTCCAAATTTTCTTGATGAATAGAATGATATAGAATATATATATATATATATATATATATATAATTTTAATTATATATTTCTTAAGCTTTACGAACATCAGAATTTTTGAAGTTTAATCTGCATGAAGCAATTTTGGATGAGCCCAACTGTGGACGTCTCAGTAAATACAAGATATGGAGTTCACACAGTAAATATTTACGCAACTAATGATTAATATCCAGAGATTTTACTTGATAACATATAAATGCGACGCAAAATCCTTTTGACAGTGTGGGATTTCGATTGAATTTAAGAATCGCAAACAAAACAAATAGTCTATGTTGATTCTGTCTATTGAAAGGAAATTGGGGATAACTTTGAGTTAAATAGGGGTGCGAAAAATTCATGAGGAATATTAACAAAGCTAAAATTATTATTAACAAGAATTTGTACTTCAAAAATAATTATATATCTTTCAATTTTCATTCGAATTCAAAAGTTTTTCCTCAAAATTTGTAAGAAATTTAGTTAAAAGGAGAGCTCCCAAAGCAAACATTTTCGGCTTGCGTATGGCTCGGTTCGAGAAGCATATGAAGAGGTGGTCCCGAAGCATCTTGATGTCCTAAAAACAAACCCGTTATCAAAATTTTGTCTATACGTCAAGATTTCGTCATATCCTGACATGAAAGTGAATAAATGGCCGTCTTTAGCCATATTTAACACAATATAACACGAGCAGCGATTTTTTTTTTAAACTGGTTATTCCATCGTTTAGCATTAATTTTTACCTTTCATTTCCATGTTGGCTCATCCAGAACTGATTTTCTTTCTTTAAGATGTGGCATATTAACCGTTTCAGTTTTACAGTTTTAGTATCAATATCCTTTGGGGTCACCTAGTCCAGTTGCTATGTACAAGGAAAGTACATTTTTGTCGGTCCATGTAACTGAAGGATTGAAGACTTGCTTTTGATTGGTTCGAAATAAATTCCTATTTATCTGAACCTTGAAGCTAAGTTCCAATTTCTATGAAATTGGAAGTAATTTTTTAATGCATCAACTTGGAAGTGTGTTTAACTAGTGTTTAAATAAACATAAATTAATTCTGATAACAATATTATGTAAAAGATTACACAAACATGATGCATCAACGTACGATTGTGTTCTTCGAGAAAAATGTAATCCTGTTTCTTGTTGCAGAATTGAGTTCACAATCCGATTTTCCGGACAATGGTATTCCTCGTACTCCTCGTATCAGAACTTCTTCTTCTTCTGCCGGAAATTCTCCAGAAAGGACTCTTCCTCTGTTCAGGCCTGATTCTTCTACCCGGTCTCCACCTCGTGCCGGGTCTTCTATTCGTGCCAGGTCCAGGTCTCCTACTCCCAGGCGTTCTTCAACATTACTTGGATTTAAAATTGAAGATCTTTCACGCATTCGACTTATTCCCTACAGCAGTCCCGCCCTGGTATTCAAACTTCAAAGATACACTTTTCCACGTAATGCACTAGTTAAATTCAGACCATATAATAATATCCAAAACCCTTTGCCAACCGAGGAACAAATTGTATTATCAGTGTCTAATGGTGACATATTTGCAGTTGTAGAAAAAACATACACACAAACAACTCTTCGTGGATTATATGCACCTATTGTTGATGGGAACAAGCGGGTGAAAATTAACATGCACACCGGCGATGTTGTTCCATTGTTCCCAAAAGAAATTGCGAATATTCCATTAGGCAACCAAACCCGAATAGGAAAGAAATTTAAAATAGTACTTGTCTAAATCACGATTCTTAACACATCTGTCGGACCTTGCGCTTCGTGATCGGTTTTTATGCTTACCCCATGTTTATGCATAGAACTTTTGAACTTGAAGGTCAAAACATTGAAAACTGTTATATTCTATGATTATAAATTTCTTTTCTTTAAAGCTAGTTTGGCTTCAACGAATGCATCCACATTACTTTTCTCGCTCTTCGCGCTCGATTGAAGTTTGTAAACATGTGGAATTTTCTATATTATGTTAAACTCCATAATATTGAATATATGTGTTAGTAATTTCTGTACATTGAACTGGGACTGGTTATTCAGATATTGCAAGATAAAGTACCAATTTTTTTCTTCATAATTGTTTTATTGTAGCTACCCTAACAATGCATACTAAGAATTTTTTTCAGATAATTAAGGAATTTTCCTATACACCTTTTTCACATATCGGACAATAATTTAATGAATTTATAGAAAGATAATTTTGAAAGGTTATACATTAATTATAGTAGGTTAAAGAGTTTCAAAAAATGCCTGTGTTTAATGGAGAAGGCGCAAAAAACATATCGAAACTGTCGTGGAAGAAATTTTTTTTTAACGCATAATAGGAGTTCAAAGTCGCCGAATTAGACGAATTACTCGGAAATTCCGAAGCTTTCATCTCCTTTCCCTTAGTAAATATTCATACAAATGAAAAATTTTTTCTCTCATTAACTACTATCCAATAGCACAACATTTTGCCCAAGTTTGACTTAGATCGGACGGCTTTCATTTTTTGAGTAAGGACACTTGAGAAATAATGTTTGCTATGCTTCTTATCAAAAATAAATAAATGCAAACACCGTGTTTCAATCCGCTCTGCAGGTGTAAAAACTCGAAGTTTCAATAGATTTGTTATGAAAAATAATATGAAAGATAAATAATACTATCTATTACTCGGAATATAATACAACGATCGCAAAGTTACACTTGTAATGGAAGATACTAAACCACGCCGGTAACGTTTTATCCGTCTTTCCCTTTCATAGCTTATTCAAAAACATCTGCGGCATGGTTTAATTGGATGAACTCGGAAAATTATTGATTGGTAATTTATTTATTTATTTCTGCATAGTTAATTATTTTTTATTTTGTTTTGTCATCAAATTCGCTTTCGTAGAAAGAAAGAAGGGTATGAAGACCTTATAAGGAAGATGCGACGGTGTACCCCTAATATTCTGTTAAGCTAGTCGTCCTGATCATCACTACTCTCAAAGGTGCCAAACTTTCACTGGTTCATAGCCTGAAAACATCCCTGCGTAGAAACGAAATGCCGAGACTCTTGCAAGAAAAATGCAGAAGGCGGTCCTCCGTGGATCATTTTCTGGAATGACATTTTTATTTTCTTACTGCGTTTCATCAATGCAGTTTGCATTCAAGCGAAAAACGATGAAAGAAGGAAAAGGGAAGATTTCTTGAAAAAAGGGTGAAGAATAAAGAAATCTTTTGAGAAGGGGTGAGAAGGTATGAAATATGAAAGTAGTTTTTAAACATATTAGGTTATTATTGGACTATACCGTTGCAGAGATCCTTATAGGTTTGGTTGGGTGTCCGTTCGTCCGTCCGTCGGATTTGTTTTCAAGGAGGGAAATTGATGGGAGGGAAGTAGGGGAAATAAGGGGACAGAGATTGAGGGAAAATGACGGGAGTGAAATTGGTGGAAATGAAAGAAGGGGAAGTAGGGAAAGTGATGAGAGGGGAAATAGGAGAAGTGATGGGAGGTGAGACGTTGGTGAAGTGAGGGGTGGTGAAGAAGGAGAAATTAAGGTAGGAGTATCTTTAATGACTAGGCTGGTCTTTTCGGGATATACCGATAGCCCTGAGCTATCGCAACAGAGCTCTACGATGCGCAGCACCGACCTCGTAAGACCCATCAACGTTTCCAGATGAGCCCCCCTGAGTAGGATTACAAATTCATCTGCATAGCCCTGAGTATAATCCTCCTCTCTATTTAGACTTTAAAAGAGGCCGTCCACTACAATGCACCACAGGAGGGGCGATAGGATACCCGCCTGTGAGCAAGCCTGTCGCGCTATTCCCCTTATTAGGCCTTCGCCCCATCTGGTTTGAGTCTCCTCCGGCGTAGCATGCTTCCTATCCAGCATACTAGCTGGTCTGGCACACCACATCTCAAAGCCTCTCGACAGATGACTTCTGGAGGAGTATTGCTGAAAGCACCCTCTACATTCAAGAAAGTGCACAGTGTACACACAATATCGATTTTGTTCCAACTGCTGCAATAATTTTTCCACGACAGCATGAAGCGCAGTTTCTGCCGAGCAGCCTGCCTGAAAAGCATGCTGCCGATGGCACGTGTTTAAGGGCAATGCTTGCCCGAAATAATTTCGTCAGTGCAGGGACGACGTGATCAATGTCTTTTTGCAAAAGCGCTAGATCCATGTTATCCGCCCCTTATGATTTAAAGGGACAGAAGGACCCTACGGCATATTCCACCATTTTATAATCAACGACATTAGCGGCGAAATTCCAGTCGGCCCTCTTGAACCCAGCCTTCCTCCTCTTGATCGGTTCGGATTCGCTGGGAACCCAGGAAGTGAACTCTCATCAGGTCATTCAGCGTTGCTTCTTCGTCTTCGGCAAACTCACAATTATCGAGCCTTATTAGTCCGAGGCGAGTTTCCGCATTTTTTGTCAGGATCTTGTGGAGCCTCGCTGTTTCCGGAATGTCTTTCGATTCCTCGCAGAAGCTCCTCCAATTCTCTTGTTTATACTTTCTTATACTTTTATTGTATTCATACTGCGCCGTATTATAGATGTCCCACTGTGAAGGCAATTAAGTTCTATTTGCCCTGTTGCACACAATTCTTGTCTTTTTGCCGAATCTCTCCAGTTGGGTATTCCACGATTCTGTTCCTTTTCTAGACTTAATTGTGCTTGTAGGGTAATTGTTTTTATATATTGTAGTCAGAGTCCTTCGCAGAAAATCCGTGGTGTCCTCCAACTTATCAATGGTATCATAGCTTGTGGGTAATTCCGCAAGCCTCCCTTTGATTTCCTCTCCATATGAGTCCCAAAGCGTATTTCTGGGATTTGTGATTTTTGAAACAGCCAGTTTTCCTAGGGTTAATCAAAACACGATATATTTGTGGTTTGAGAGAGAATCCTCGTCGGAGACTCTTCAGCCCATTACCCAGCTCCTCAGTACACGCGACCATAGAGTCAAATTGAGAACCTCACTCCTGTTTGTAGTCTGGAATGTGGGAGTATTTCGCCGATTCAGAATCTCCAGCTCTTTCTTCTCTGTGTATTCGATTGAATCTCTCCCTCTGTCATTGATGTTTATACTTCCCCTCACCGTATGGTGGAAGTTCGCATTTCAGCCCAACAGCAATAAAAACCTCTAGCCTTTCTCCGCTACTGCCCCTGAGTCTCACCTTGATAACGGTCAGATCTCTGAAGAAGAATTCAGGCACCAACATCGCATCCATACACTTGACGGCTATGCATGCCCTTGGCGTTTTTTCGCGCGGCCCCTTATATATGCTGCCACATCCTGACAAGCCACTGATCCTTTGGCTCTATAACCAGGGTTCGTGGATGATGGCTTGCCCTGTCTGCACCAGAGACTTGCGTCTGGCTAGAACCGCCAAAGTACCTTTGCTGTGGTGCAAATTAATCTGCATCATGGGGATTCCCGTCTCAGCCATCGAAAGGTTGATTCAGCGCACCTAGAGATGCTTTTGGTTTCCCTGCGGATCCCAGTTGGGTCACTCGAAAGGTAATTCTACCGGCACCTATATGTGGTCGGTAATTCAGAGCCGCAAGGGTTATGATTGAAGACTCAGGATCGCCAACGACTAGAATCCAGCCTCTCCTCTCCGACCTGGATCCCTCCCTGTTGGAATATACCTTCCACGAATCAGTTCGTAGAGACGAATTCTGAAAGCTCAGGCGCCCCAGATCAGTAGTTGGACTCAGGGGTGCCGGAAATCAGTACGGTCGCTCTGCGGTACCTTTGCAGACACTCTGTCCCCTTAACTTCCAGGTTTAGTCCTTCTTTAAGCCTGAACGTTGGAGTCTTTTTTGCTATCTGGTTTCGCGACCAGATGTCTGTGACCTTCGCTACAATGGCCCCCGACCTGATGAAGATATCATTGAATCTGTAGGCGCCTCCCTCACCGGGTAACGCCTCAATCCAGGGCCTTCTACCGTTTCAACTTCCTCTTTCAGGGAGTTTCTCTGGAGCTGTTTTTTCTCTTGCCTATATGATGAGCCTGAGGAGTTGCCCCAGGTAAAGTTTCCGCAGCCACTGCCCCCTGTGGGGTGCCTTGGCTGCTGTTTGCAAAACGCGCTTCGCGGTCTCTCTTTCTCTATGCTCAACTTTGCGTCTTCTTTACGGAGAGTTCACTTAGCTGCACTTATACGGTGTCGACAAGATTGTCTCCATTATTATCGAAAGTTCGCACCACCTCTGGTGGATTGCCACCTAAGGTGCCTTCCACTTTTGAAGGTGAGCTAGAGGAGGGTCTCGGTTATGGGTATGAACAAAAGCTTGGAACCTTCAGTCGTGTATTCCTCGACTTTAAATCTCACGCCGACAAGGTGGTTACGGAATGCTGAACCTGGAATCTCTCTACAGAAGGATAATTTTGGCCTTGTCTTAAATATCAGTGATAAGGAAGATGCATCAAACATTCTCCAGAAGCACAGAATAAAAACTTCCACCCACAGCTCTTTGACAAGAGAATGCATGACATCTTCTATAGAAATGTGAAGGATTAGTCGATGTCGCTAGTGCTAACGTTTGCACTCCATAAATCATCCGGATTGAAGTCGAGCACGGAGAGTTTCATTTTGGCATGCCAAGACCGTATTATATCCACTTTAGCATAGCGTCTCTAGATTTTGAGCCAAGAAAATTCCCGATGATAACTGCAGAACGTGTCATGTAAACCCAGTATATCTAGGACACATTCTATTTCCTTGTTCGATTCAAGCGGAAACAACATACATCAAGAGGCACAATGCTGCAACGAGACTGATTATTAACAATCTCTTTCAGTCTCACGGCATTAGCCCTGTTACCGCTTTCAAACGCTCCAAGAGAAATAAAGTCAATTGGCGAGAATGAAAAGTGCCGAGTATACAGAAAGTACATTTTCGCGAAAATTGTTTCTGTCACACACTCGAGACCGGACATGGTTCTCCGAGACTTCGAGAAATGCACATAGAATATTCTGTTGAGCTATTCATCCTGATTATCAGTGCTTTTAGAGGTACCAAGCTTTCACTGCTTTATAGACTGAGAAGCATTCCTGTGTCAACAAATGCTATAACATTTGCGAGGAAAATGCAGAAGCTGTTTGTCCTTGGGTCGCTCTGTGTCCTCGTACTTAGTCCGGCGTAGACTATAACCACTTATCTCATGGTCGTGAGACGTGGTTACAGCTCCAACGTTACCGCGATTTCACTGACAAAGGGTTCCGTTTTCTGGAATTCAATCTGAATTTTTTTGAGACTTCTGAATCATTCGGTTTGAAATTTTATGGAAACTCCTATAGAGTCAATCGGATTCATTCGGAAAAAAACTTCCTTTAAATGTTCGGATTTATGTGGATTAATTCGGAATAAAGCGAATTTGTTTCGATTCGATTTATAAAATTCTTCGCCGATACAATAGCGTATAACCCTTATGGCCTTAAACAACATATAAAATAATGAAGAAATTATATCTCTAATAAATGAAGCTGTATTACAATAAACACTCTCGTTATAAATAATGTAAAATAAGTTTTATATTCGTTTTAAAATTATTTCAAAATTCACATGGAAAAGCTTTCTTTTTCTGTCATTGAAATTGAAAATCGAAACAACTTTATAGTGTCCAAACAGGAATAAAACTATTGCCCTAAATATTTGTCTTTGAAGAAACTAAGATGCTGTTTATTTTTAATTTCATTTGAATCATATAATTTTGGTTGGACTTTCTGTCTTCTACATAGCAAAACTTTCTCCTTAAAAATGATTCTTATCAAATGTAAATATCTCAAAAAGGCAAACTTGACGCGTTTAGTCTAAAAGATAACGACTTTAGTATAGATTATTGAATCTAATGAAGCACTAGAATATTCATTGATCACATTTTTAGAAAAATTATTCTACAATACATAATTAAGTTTTTTTTTCGATTTGGGAAGATGAGCATTATCTACACTATGCGCTTATCTTTGGCGGTTACCCTCCATTCTGTTGGTGAATATAATAATATATGCTGTTTTAATAATCATTCCTCAAGCTTTACGTAAATCGGCCGATCCTCAAAAGTACGTCTAAATCGGTATAGTTTTGAGGTGCAACAAAAATAAGCTTCGCAGGCTTATTTTGAGAATCAAGGGAAAATTCATCATTTTGTGTCTGTTTTTTTCTCGTTCCAATTATCGTCGAAGGTTGGGCTGAATTGTCATCCACCTGTCAAGACGATTTTGT
>CAKNYM010012481.1:0-16393 GCA_932195095.1 Andricus curvator | reverse complement strand
TAATGATTTCCCAATGAAAATAGTCAGTGCGATAGATCTTGTACGCTCTGATATGTTCATTGAGATAGCAGTCAGGCATCGATTTCACCACAACAAGAAAGTCTTCCTTATTAATTAAAATTATCGAGTGGACAAAGTAGAATTCTTCGCCTAAGTCAGAAAAAGTGATTATTATAGTGTTTTCCTTAATTGTCTTTCCCATGTACTGAATCGAATTAGTGATTGAGACGTTATTATTAATTAAATAATTCGGCAGTAAATGTACGTAATAAGATATATCCACTAAATGGATATATACGGGAATCTTGATCAGTTTAGCGGGAAACACGAGGTTCTCTGATTCACATCGTTAGCGCTCGGCTATGAGGTACGATCGGCGGATTCGGCTAACCTCGGGAGATTATCGGAGCTATTCGGATTTTTTGATATAGTTATTTGCAATTTCCTCAACTGAAGCTTACAATTTCTGTTAGCGTCTATCACAGAAAACAAAAATATCACTTATTTCTTTTCACTTTCTCATTGACTATATTAATTTGTAGAATATTTGTATTAACTTATGTAACTCAAACTATTAATTTCTGTAATTGTTTTTATATTGTTTGATAATATCACTATCAATTTTTATCATTCTGCGTTTCAATACATGAAATATCAATCTTTGCTATTGAATATACCAATTCTTGTTCTCAAGATATTAAGTTTTCATATTTGAATTGTAAAGTTTCGTAAGTACGCTAACAATAATTTTTATATCTACACGATTTCCCCAAATCGTAATCGACTATATCAATTATGAATATTGAAATAGCAAGTATTGTTACAAAATTTCTTTCAGTGTATGAATAATTTAATTCTAGTAAGCAAATAAAACATTTCCTTCAAATGAAGAAATAAATATGTATGCAAACACAATACCTTGTTCATCTAAATAAATGCTTCATTGGTGTAAATGCATGAACTCTTTGTAACAAATAAATATATTTTTAATTTAATTAATATTATTTTGAATTAAATCATTATTGCTTTGATTTGAATAAACTTAAGGACTTGATTCAAATATGCACAATTAATTGATTCAAATGCGTCCGAATCAATTCAAAGAATCGAACTCATTGAATCAAATAAATATTTCTTTGCGATGATTATGTCGACTTCTGGCATGGAATAAATATTTTGTTCAGTTTAGTGAATATACCTTTGTATTAAAAGAATATTTTTTAAATTTAAATAATACTTGCATTGTGTTGATTACAATAATTGTTAGAATGCAATAAATATTTATTTAATTGAATGAATATTCATTTATCTTGAATAAGTATTTCTTCAATTTAAGTCATTATTTCGTTGCAACAATTATATCAACTTATAGTGTTAAATAATTTTTTTTTTCAATTGAACGAATATCGATTTATCGTGAAAGAATATTTTTTAAATTTAGATAACTGTTTTATTATTATTGTTTTGACAGTTCTTAGCATGAAATAAATATTTCTTCAATTGAATGCAAATTCATTTATCTTGAGTGAATATTTTCTTGACTAAAAAAAATGAACTAATTGCTCCAATGATGTATGAATTATCCGATTCTAAAACATATTTATTTATTTCAAGGAATCGATTTCATTGGACTAAAGAAGGAGTTCTTTAGGCGCCTAAAACGTATTCAATAAACCTAGATTCCTACCTTCTAGGAAATCATTTCTTTGTCTTGATATTTTTCGTATTTAATGCGAAGAAATATTTACTCATATTAAAGAAATTTCACACAAAGAAATCATTTCCTTGAATTAATGCGTGAATCTTTTGCATCTAAACAATATTAACTTAACTGAAGTAAACAATTCCTTGTTCGAAAGAAAAAAAACCAAAGAAACGCATTTCCTTGAATCAAGTAAATTTTTTTTTCAGTGTACAAATGTGTTGCAAATGAATATTCGATAGGGCGCATAGTTTTTGTTTTAATCGTAAAAAATAACATTAACATTTTTTTTAATTTAATTTGTGGAAAAACGACATAAGTTCGGAAAAAAATTCGGGATAACGAGACACTTCGGTCAAGATTACTATTTCTGTTTAGCATATTTTCCAATTGTTTAAACAGTTTCTATTTGTATCATTTTGTGTTTACCAAATTGTGAAAAGTTAGTATTTTCTGGAATTAATGACACAATTAACGAATGATAAAAGTAATATTTCTTTTTTAGGATATTTGGCAATTGTTTAAACAATTTTCATCTGTTTAAACCATTTTTTCATCCTCTAAATAACAAAATTTATTATTTTCTGGAATTAATGTTGCAGGTAATGAATGTTAAGAGTGACATTTTTTCTGAACGACAGTTTGCAGTTATGTAAACAATTAATATCGCTTGCTCCATTTCAAAGGAAAGATGGAGAACATTTCCAGCGTATACATAGTTAGTTAGTTTTAATGTGGGCGGGGGGGCCCGTAAGCCCCCCACCCCCCTGGCGCTCAAGCTATAAAGCCTGTTGTGCCGCACCCGTGTTTATTCTCAGGGCACTGCTCCGAATCCGGCCACCTTCACCGAGTATTTCTTTATCTCTGCGGATTTCGTTGTTTCCAACGTTCTGCAAATATACCTCTCAGGTGCCAGGCGTACCAATCACTCAGTAAAAGTAAATGATGCTCTTCTTTGTTACAGGCAAAGTGATCCTCACCCACCCTGCCATTTGGCAGCCTCCCTAGCAGGCCGCAGAAGGAGAATACGGCCAGCCTAGGGTGGACGGAGCGATCCCTCTGAGATCATCAGTTAGATGCACAAATTCGAAGCACTGACCTGGTGTGTAATGCAAGTGTGCGTGTTCATTACTCTAAATCGACCCGCTAACACCGAGCATGAGTCCCTGTAGAGGCCTCAAGCGTAAGGAGATCGCTGACTCATTTTCGAGTCGTCTCAAAATCGACTTCGACCCCCAAGGATCGGCCCCTCTACACGGAGCCTCTACCTTGGTATGTAACCAGTCTCTTCTGAGGGGACCTGCAGATAAGGTGGGTTCCGAACTACCAAAGCCCCGGTAGAAGTAAATAGGAAATTTTCCATTGGTACCGGCTCAAGGTCCAACCCCAGTCATCCTGCACGGAAGCCTGATGCGCTATCGTCTGAGCCACCGAGGCTCTTTTCCAGAGTAGTTTTTTGTGCTGAATCTAAATCTACTTTATATTTATCTGATTATCATTCATTTTTCAGTCAACTGGATATTATGCTCTTCGTTTTTTGATGCAAAAAAAATTTCCAGAAAATTTATTCTTCCAGCTGCAACCTGTTCGAAAGATACATGGCAGAGAAGTTGTCTCTTTGGGAGGAGTGCGTCTGTGCACGGAGCAACTGTGCATCAGCCCTACTGTACACGTTGTGGGCCGCTGGTACAAATGTGCATTGGCCTATCGGTGCATGTCTAAATTTCGACTTGCACAGTTAGGGATGTCCCATCTGTTTACGTGAACCGTTCGTAGGGTACCATCCGTGCACGTTGAAATTTAAACGTGCACAGATGGTACCCTACCAACGGCTCACGTGCACAGATAGCACACTCCCAACTGTGCACGTGCACAGATGGAAGACTCCCAATTATGCACGCCTCAATTGATACGATCAGATTATTCATTTACAAGTCCACGTGCACAGATGGTACACTCCCAACTGCACAGGTGCAAAAGTGGAATACTCCCAACTGTGTACATCTCAATTAATACGAGCAGATTTTCAACTTACTAGTCCATCTACATAGTTGGGAGTATCTCATCTATGCACGTGAACTTGTAAGTATCCCATCTTTGCACCTGCGCAGTTGGAAATGTACCATCTGCGCACGTGGACTTGCAAATGAATACTCTGATGACAAGCGCATGACAAGGGGAAAGGAGGTGTGTAATGATTGTTTAGACAATCGAAAATTAGTTTTAAAATAGTTGGAAACTAAATGAAATGAATGTCGACGTGCACAGTTGGAAGTGTCCTATCTGTGCACGAGCACAGTTGTACCACTAGCCTTCGACGTGCACAGTTATACCACCCCAGCGGACACGTTCTGTAAATGTTACGTAACAAAAATGTGACCTTTTAATTGTTACAATCATGTAGCATAACAATCACAGAACATAAAGGTCACACTGTTCTGCAACGCTGTTGCTGTAAGGATACGTGACAGTTCTGAAATTCTGTAATGTAACTGGTATATCACAGAGTGATAGAATTGCTACGTATCACTAGAATGTCACACGTGTGACAGAAAAATAACATAAAGGGCACACTGTTCTGTAACGATCTTAGACCAGAGTTGTGCCGACGTTCGGGCGCAGTCAGTCACCTTACAATCGTTTAAGCGGTTCGATAGCGCAGTTGGCTAAGACATCGGCTAGGTACATACGGGTTAGGTAGTTTAGGTAGGGTACGAATCCCCAGCAAGTGCGATTTTTCAACGGGTTTAAGCGTGCGATTATATGTATAGGGGACCGTGCATGGAATTGTGTTATTTAAAATAAAAACTAAGCGCAGAAATAATACAAAAAACATTTCTTTTGGTCACATATCCTTGTAACACTGTTACGGAATTGTCACAATCTATGCAAAAACGTTGCAACACCGTTATGTAATTGTTACGGATCGATTACAGAAGAAATTTACATCGTAACACTGTTACATACATATTTGTTACGGTACTGTTACAGAACAATTTTACTCTATAACACTGTTCCGGAATTGATCTAAAAAATATTTGTTGACATATAACGCTGTTACAGAATTGTTAATGGTCTCTGACTGTACATGGTTCTGTAACGTTGTTACAGAATGGTTACATCTATTTGGGGACGACATTACTCGTCCCCTGGTCTAACCCTGTTCTTAACCAGTTACAGAACATGTTTTTTTCTCTTCTATAACTGTTACATCACAGTTATATAACAGTGTCCGCTGGGACCGGCCCTCGACGTGCACATTTGCTCCGTGCACAGTTATACCCCTCGCAAATTGAGACATGCACAGTTGGGAGTATCCCATCTGTGCACGTGGACAGTTAGGTGTCTTCCATCTGTGCACGTGTACAGTTGGGAGTCTTCCATCTGTTCACGTTCCACATCCCCTCTGTGCACGTGCACAGATGGAAGACTCCCAACTGTGCACGTGGAAATGTAGACGTGCACAGTTGTGCCTGTGGCCATCGACGTGCACAGATCTTCCCTTCAGACCTTCACATTCAGCTTTACCTATGCCTGCTGCGGTAACAATTTAGGATAGATTTTTAGATTAATCTAGAATTCCCGTGTTGTTTATTGAAATAACACGTTCGTCCCGCAACACTACTTCGATCCAAGTTGCTGATCTATCACTCTTGCAAGCACCCCAGGCGAAGAGCTGCATAAACTCATTATGTAAAGCTCTCCACTCGGGCCTATTAGTATCCAAGGTCTTTCGTTTCAGGCGTCTCGCACTCCTCTGACATTCCTCAACATGCCTTTCTTGTAAAATATTTATCGCCACAATTTTAGTTTAATATAAAACTTATTGGCACGAAATAAAAAATTATTATAGATAAAAAATTGGTTTATATTGATCTGAAATACCTTTTTTTCTCTATAAATTCAAAATTGAATAATTCTAATTTTTTATATCACACCACTATTATGTCTTGACAACCACCTTGAAATAAAGCAATCATATCCTGAATTTATTTAAACGTCTATTCAGACAGATTGAATTATTTTAACCTATGCATTACTATTACGAAATATATACATATAGTTCCTTAGTCGCATAACATTGGCCGCCGGGATGAAAGAGAAACGGTCGGGAATGCGAGCATTTTTATACATTCCACTGATACTTCCAGTCACCGTTCATTCAATATTACGCCTATACCTTTCTCTTTCTCTCCCGTACTCTTCGCAATTTTCTCAGTGCCGATGAATCGTTTGCTTATGAAGTTTGCAGACTTACCATCACTATACAGAAAGGTAATCTCAGGAGTAGACAGTGGTAACCTGAAATGAAAAGAAATCAAATATATTTTTATTATACTCTAGGATTGGTATGCCCTCTGTATTTGCATGTGACAATAGGGAGATCCAATTTTTTTATTTTTTATTTATTGTGACATTAACCCAACTCCCTTTCGGTGTAAGCGTGACTCACTCAGTTCTAGCCTCGTTATACTGTGGGGGATCAAGGAATTCAGTGTACAAAGTCACCATGTAAAGCTGTCCTCTCGGGCCCATTAGTATCCAAGGTGTTTCGTTTCAGGCGTCATTCGCTTCATTCACACTGTTTATCATGCATTTCTTATAAACTGTTTGTCGCCACACTTTTCGGTCCTGGCATACGTAACTCTTTAGCTTCCTTTACGACCATGCATTTTCTCATGCAGGCTCTTCTAATTCTATGACTTTCTATATCATTTCGAATTATAGGGTCTCATTCACACATTCCAACCATTCTTTCCTCGGTCTACCTATGGGTACGCTAACATTTACTTTATCTCGATATACTTGTTTTGTCAGTCGTCCATCTTTTATTCTCTCAATATGCCCAAACCATCTCAACGGATTTCTTTTACAAACTTCCTTTCTTTTGTCAACCAGTGTCTCCTCTTCACCACATTCTTTGAAGATATTTGCACAGTGGGTGCAAGTACAGAATTATATATTGCCATTGTAATTTTATTTGTTATATTTTTGCTTCTGCTAATGGCTCCTGCGACCTGCACTGCCGATAACCTTCCTACCATAGTTTATGCGCCTGTCTATCTCTCCACCCATCTTTGCGTCAGTAGTAAAGAAGCTACCAAGCCACATGTATATATCAACTTTTTCTATCCTCTCATCGTCTAAGACAATGTTGCATACTGGTTTTTCACCCTTTCCTTCAAACACCATAATTTTTATTTCATTCACTTTAATTGTGTTCTTCATGCTAGTATTCAGTCTGCTCAACATTCTCTGCAAGCATTCGATTGACTATGCCGTAACAACCTTATCATCTGCAAACGCTAACCCATGCCCCTTTACTGTCCCGTGATCCACACTTCTTCGTCTAAGAGGACCATTCTTAGACGCTTGTACATAGATATAATAAATAACTAGCTATGAGGACATAGCGCATCCTTGCTTAACATCTTGCATAATATCAAACCAGTTACTCAGTTGCCCATTTACCCTCACATTCGCCTTGCTACCTGCATATATTGTTTTTATGCTTGCAGGAGTCATCCATTGACTCCCTACTCTTTCAGGACTTCCAAAAGTTTACTTCTATCTACCATGTCCAACGCTTTTTCTAGGTCAGCAAATGCACAGAAAACTTTTTTATTTACTCTGAAACTTTTTTCTGTCATGTGGCTCAAGCTAAATATCTGATCCGTACATGTTCTTCCTGGCATCAATCCACATTGGACTTCCCATAAAAATTCGACTGTCGATTCTTGGTGATCGATTTCCCCCAAATTTATTCGTTTTCCGGAAAAAGGAATTCCCTATTTTTTGTTTCAGTTCGGTCAACATTAACCCGTGCCCCCGGGCTTTTGAAATTATC
This sequence comes from Andricus curvator, assembly GCA_932195095.1. Classification (NCBI taxonomy): domain Eukaryota; kingdom Metazoa; phylum Arthropoda; class Insecta; order Hymenoptera; family Cynipidae; genus Andricus; species Andricus curvator. Next base: position 8,843 of record CAKNYM010012481.1, on the reverse strand, counting down.
ATGGTGTTTCTAATGAGAAAAGCTCGATTTTCGAAAAAACGGGCGAAAGAAGTACTTCTTATTAATTTTTGGTAAATTAAAGTTTAGTCACATCTTAAGGAATGTTCAAGGAATAATTTTGACCCAATAACTTTTATTTTGGATCCACCTATGAAGCGTATTGTATTGTGTCCTGAAAATGCCCCAGAAAAATGCAAAAAAGCAGTTTTATGTAAAATTCATACTAAAAACTATTTTTTGTTACTTTGTCAACCTCGGCACAGATGGTACCCAACTAACGTTTTAGGTGCACAGATGGAACACTCCTAACTGTGCACGTCTAAATTAATACTATCAGATTTTCAACTTAATAGTCCACCTGCATAGATGGGATACTCTCAACTGTGCACGTGCACAGATGGGAGACTCCCAGCTGTGCACGTCTCAATTAATACGATCATATTGTTCACTTACAAGTCCACGTGCACAGTTGGTAGTCTTCCATATGTGCATGTGCAGAGTTGGGAGTATCCCATCTGTGCACGTGGACTTGTAAGTTGAAAATTTGATCGTATTATTGGAGACATGCACACTTGGGAGTCTCCCGTCTGTGCACGTGAACTATTAGCACCCAGTAAAAAAAACTAATTCGGGAAGATTGCGGTGAATTCACGTGTTTAAATTCGCCCGAATGCTGCTTTCTGATTCGTTGGAACGAATTAGGCCAGAGCGAATTGAATGCGTTTTAATTCGCCTTAATTTGTGGTCGAGATCATTTCGAAAAAAAAAATAAATAAAAACTGCATGCCTCGAGACTCGAACCAGCGATCTCAAGTGTATAAAGTCCAGAGGGCGACCACTGAGCTACGGGACTCATTGATATTTATTTACCATGGATCCTTTGTGCCGAGCGCGTTGGTTATAGCTTACGAATTCGATTGAATAGGCCAGTCTTTAACTGTATTCGCGCTGGCGAATTCTGGCGAATTGGGGGTTGACTTAAAATCTCGCGAACTAAAATGAATTGGCGGACACTGAAAATAATTCGTGCTGACGCATTCAAATGAATTAGATCCCCTAAAAATTTTTCGCGGAATTCGGACGAATAGGGTATTTGAAGACTTTATTACTTTTCACGAATTTACACGAATTCACCACCATCTCCATTTCGATATTGTCGCAACGCAAGATTCACGGAGGCTCCTGGCGAATTCTTTTCAATTCGTCCCAATTAGTTTCTTTTTACTGGGTAGGTTATCATCTGTGCACGTCAACATTTAGACGTGCACAGTTGGGAGTGTCCCATCTGTGCAAGTCGAAATGTAGATGTGCACAAATGGCCCGGTGCACAGTTCGATCGGTCCTAAAAGAAAGTACGCAACTCACAGTAGCGGCTAGAAACAACGTAGCTTGATTTTTTCGGATTTTGAGTTACCGCCAGAAACTATTGGAGTGTGTTGAAAGCCGTGATAAAAACGCTTCAATTTTTCTATTGATTGATTTAAAGCGTATTAATAATTAAAAAATTCATGCAACTCGTTTTTGCAAGTGGATTCCGTGATGAAAGTACGTAACTCGGCTAAAATAGTTCTGCCCTTCACCGTGGCGCCAGTTTTGCTGTCATTGACTTGCATGAATTATAAAAAACCTAACCTCAAGCGAAGTAATATAATCGGATTTTATGTAGATCAATATTTATAATTTATAAATAATTTTGTATTAAATACGAAGCTTACATAATATGAAAGTCTGGCGGAGAAGGAAAAGTCGATTGAATTTGAAACTTCTAAAAAGTTTGAGGTTAGATCAAACAACACACTATTGAAGTTACATGGAAAACATCACTAACTGTTTTAAATATAAAGTTCAAGTTATACTTTATTTTGCGATGATTATAGGATCACTAGGAACACTTTATTATATCTGAAATAATTACACTTGAATTGTGAAGACTAATTAAACTTTCAACACGAGTTGCGTAGATTCTATTTGTCAGCGCGAGTTACTTAGATTCTATCCGTCACCGTGAGTTGCGTACTTTCTTTTAGGACCCATCGAATTGATTTGTATGATTGTATGTTGAAAAATTGTTATTTTTCTTTATTTGTTTTATTCATTCGAAGTACACTATTACACTGTATATACCATTAAACCATTTCCCTTTCAGGGTAGGCGTGACACTACCCGATTCGGGTAGTGTTTCTAGGTTTTTCTTGTACTTATAAATAACTACAAGTGTGGGCTCACCACACCCACGATGTGCCAACAGCACTCATGTCAGTATTCTTGATGGTCACCCATCCAAGTACTAACCGCGTCCAACGCTGCTTAACTTCAGTGATCTGACGAGAACTGGGTTTTTCAGCGTGGTATGGCCGTTGGCTAAAAAAAAAACACTACTTCGAATAAATACGAAATAAAAAAATTAATAAACAATAAAAATTAAACAGTTAAATAAATTAAACATAATTAAATTGTTTTTAAATTAAATTAAATCAAATCAAGTCAAACCGAATCAAATCAAACCAAACCAAATCAAATCGAGTTGTGCCTGTGGCCACCGACGCGACGTGTACAGATGGGCTCTTGTACAGTTGCTCCGTGTTGTCCGTTGCCCAAGCTGAATGACATTTGGAAAAAATTGAAAGATGAAAACAAGTCAAAAGATGAGCTCGCTGCGGCTGCTGTAAATTTAATTAAAGATTACCTCTCTTCATCAACACAAAATAAGTCTCAAAATATACTTCGCTGTAGATCATGGAAAACCTGAAAATCACTGATTTTAAATCAGCGAAAAGTCAGGGAGTTTTATTGGTCAGGGAAAAGTCAGGTATTTTAAAAAAAAATCTTGCCAAAGTCAGGGAACTTCTATAAATTGAAATAACTGTTAAGAAGTATAAATTTGAAATTTTTCAATTTTAATTTTAAATTGTTTTTTTTTTATAAAAAATTCTAGCTTAAAGATGTTATAAGTTTAAGATTCTAGTATTTGAATATTATCGAGCAGGGGAAATGAAAAATTGGCCAGGGAAAAAATAGGGAATTTTTAAAATGAAGTTTTGCAGTAACCCTGATATAATATTCTTGTTAATAATATATTTGTCTTGTATTTCTATTTTTATTTTTTTGCAGTTGCTTCCTGCTGAAGCTTATCTTTTCAGTTATAAATTTTATTAATTGTTTGAAAATTCAACAGTTTGGTTAAAAAGTCATCCTTTATGGTTAAAAATGAACTTTTTTGTTGAAAATTTGTCTTTTAGGGTTAAAAATTTAACTGTTTTCGTAGAAAATTGACTTTTTGTTTACAATTCATATTTTGGTGTTGAAAATTCAACTGAAATTTTTTTTTAATCAAAATTCAATTTTTTTTTGAGAATTATTTGTATATTTAGTTCAAAAATTCATCTATTTTAGTAGAAATCGCATCTTTCTTGGATGAAAGGGCAACTGTTTGGTTGAAAATTCAACAATTTGTTAAAAAGTCATCCTTTTTGGTTAAAGATTGAACTGTTTTATTGAAAATTTAACTATTTCGTAGAACAATTTTTTATTGTTTAAAATTCATATTTTGTTGTTGAAAAGTCAACTAATATATTTTTATAAATGAAAATTCAACTATTTTTTTTTTAATTTGTCTTTTTGATTTAAAAATTTATCTGCTTTAGTAGAAAATTGACTTTTTGTTTACAATTCATATTTTGGTGTTGAAAATTCAACTGAAATCTTTTTTTAATGAAAATTCCATTTTTTTTTAGAATTTGTCTATTTAGTTTAAAAATTCATCTATTTTAGTAGAAATCGCATCTTTCTTGGATAAAAGGACAATTGTTTGGTTGAAAATTCAACAATTTCGTTAAAAAGTCATCCTTTTTGGTTAAAAATTGAACTGTTTTGTTGAAAATTCAAATATTTCGTAGAAAATTTTTTTATTGTTTAAAATTCATATTTTGTTGTTGAAAAGTCAACTAATATATATTTTTAAATGAAAATTCAACTATTTTTTTTTTTTAAATTTGTCTTTTTGATTTAAAAATTTACTATTTTAGTAGAAAATTAATCTTTCTTGGATAAAAATGCAATTGTTTGGTTGAAAAATAATCTGCTTCGCTTGAGAATTCAACTCTGGTTGAAAGTTTAAATATTTGCTTGAAAAATGAAAATTAATTAATTTTTTCAACTGAAAATGTAACTTTTACATTTTTTTTAATTGATCTTTTTTAGTTGGAAATTCTTCTTTTTGGGTAGAAAAATAATCTTATTGATTTGAAATTTGATCGTTTTTGCGTAAAAATGCAACATGTTTGTTGAAAATGAATTTTTTTGCTAAAAATTCGTATTTTCTAGTTGAAACTTGATTTTTTGTTGAAAATTCATACTTTCTGGTTGAAAATACAACTTTTGTACAGAAAATTCGTCTTTAGGATTGAATGTTCAACATTTTAGATAAACTTTTTCTTCTTTCATGACTGAAAAACCTTTATTTGTTAAAAATTTGTCTTTTTTATTTACAAATTTATTTTATTAAAATGAAATTTAATCTTTTTTGGTCGAAATATCAACTGTTACACTGTCTTGTTGAGAATTCATCGTTTTGGGTGAAAATTAAACTGTTTTGTTGAAATTTTAATTATTTTGTTGAAAATTTAAGTATTTTGTTGAAAATGCAAGTATTTTGTTAAAAATTCAAGTGTTTTCTTAAAGTTAAAGTATTTTGTTAAACGGTCATCTTTTATGGTAGAAAAGTTAATTTTTTTGTTATTTAAAATTAATAAATGAATCGGAACATTTTTTATTTTGTATCTGAAATATTATTTTATTCCGTTTATAAAAGATACTATATCAAAAATATTACAAGAATAAAATGCTGTTTTTTTTAATATTGATTATCAGGGGGAAAAAAATTGGTGATAAAAAAATCAGGGAATTTTGAAAATAAAGATTTCGGCCACCCTGCCTATTATGAGCCCCCAGGATAAGAAAGAAAAAAATCGTCGAAGAAGCTGAGAACCCGCATCGTTGGAACCGTGACACCAGCCACGAAGAGAGACGACCGGGGGGCGAAACATCCCTCCAAACCGTCACCGAAGAAGAGATCCCGAGACGAACGCGATCTGATGCGGTTCTTGTAAAATCGGCTGAGGAGCAAACCTATAGAGCGGCAATGTTCGCAGAGGGCATGTCCCAAACTATCCTCTGTGATCAAGGAGACAGTCGGAGAGGGGGGAAATGTGCGTGAGCTCGTTCCATGTACCGAAGTTGAGATCCTAGATCTCCACGAAACGAGGAAGGAAGGTGAGATCAAGGTCGCTCTGAGGAGAAACTTCGGACAGAGCCAAATTGGAAAGGTCAAAGTCAACATGACGAAAAAGGCCTTCAGGGGAAGCTGAAGGCCTTTGTGAAGCTAAGCGAGGAGTTGGCGGCAAGGCTAATCCGCACAGGACACCTCAAGGTGGGCTACGGCCACCAAGCAGCAAAATGCGAAGGTCCTGATCGGACAAAGTGCCCCGGACAGACCATTTTCCGGGAACTATGAGGTGCTTAGCGGTCCGGGAGGCTGAGGAGATCTCGGAGATAACGAGAACCAACTTGAAAGCACAGAAGAAACCAGCAGGAGGCTTAGAAGGCAAGAAAACGGCTCCCTTTGAAGTAATGCGATAGCGGTTTCCAGGGGGATCTCTGCCAAGAAAGCAAGGGTCGTGGTTTTTAGTGGATATAAATCCCACATACTACAGTTAATTTAATAGAAATTCGGCATAAGATAGAAAATGTTGCGTTTTGGGCATACTTCAATCGAGTGCGAAGATCAAGACACGTGATCAGAATGCATTCGTTAAAGCCAAAAGAGTTTTACCAAAAGTGAATTCAGTATTCACAATCACCAAATTACTCTGCACACATGTGGAAGAAATATATATTAATTAACAGATCATTTTAAGACTACAATAAAATACTGTCACATTTTCTACATCATAAGTTAATTATATTTATAAATTAATTTTATTGAGTAACGATACTTTATGTGTAATTTAACCCTTAACGGTCTCACGGGGTGTATCACACCCCACGGACTTACCGACCTTTTTCTGATTGTCTACGTTTTTTTTCAAGTATTTCTTTTTTTGAATAGTTAAATTATCACTGAGGCTTTGGAGACATTTTTTTCCTATTTTGTATTATTTCAACATCACTCATGATTTTTTTTAGCCACAAATATCTGAAGGTGTATTTGGAGGTGTGACCGATAAGGGTTAATTTTATCATTTGAAAGTAAATTCAACAATCCTTAATTTGCTATTAATTTTAATAGGAAAATTAGGCTCTTGAATCACAAAAATAATGAAAAACTAATTGTTACCGGGTAACATAAAAACTCAGAGTCTTTGAAAATATAATGAATATTATGTTACTATAATTGGAAGCAAAGAATAACCCGGGTAAAAAAATGTTGTATGGGATTGATCTAGAAAAACATCTATCGTATAGGTGTCGTCTCTCAGACAGTATAATAAAACTATGGTATATGAGACGATCCCATACTTCATGTCTATTTGAATTATGTATAGTGGATGTAAAGCTTAAATATAGCTAAAGCATAACAAGGTATAGTAGAAGTATAGTAAGAGTATTGCTAAAGAATATCTTAGAAGTATATCTGAAGTATAGCTGAAGCAATGCTGATGTATATCTGTAAAGTATAGCTCAAGTGTATAGTATAGTATAAAGTATAGCATATAGTATAGTGTAAAGACTTAAAGTATGGCTATAGTAGGTATAGCTCAATTATATTTATAGAATAAAAAGATAATGTGAAATAAGTACAAGCGTTTTATTCTGAACAATGTTCGTTGCTATGCTATCTTTAAAAACAAATGAACACATATTCTATGCGATACTTTACACATACAGGTACTCAAGTATAGATGAAGTATATCGTGTACTTCATATATATTTTAGCTATACTTCATTTATACTTCATCTATACTTCAGCTATACTATTTCAATATACTTGAAGAATGAAGTATGGGATTGTCTTATTTACCATACATGTTTTATACTTCTGAAAGTCAATGATTGATATCAAATCCATACTTATGATTTTTACCCGGGAAGCTTCATTTTCTAATTCGACAATTGATGCTGAAAAAAACGTGTATTACCAATATGCTGTTGAGCCACTGACATATGTAATACACTGGATACACGATTCAATGGTGAAATCATGTGACGAGTTGAATGTCGTCGATTTATTACCGGCCAATCATAAGCTGGGAGATCTGTGGAATGTACTAACTGAACCATGGTGCACGCTATAAATTTTCCAACTAAAACATGACGCTAAACATTGCTCAATCTCTCTCTCTCAATCCCACTGAGAAATAAGAGTAAGGGGGGGGGGGATATATATCAGTGTGTTAAGCTTTCTTTTAAAAGATATAATGCAATAAATTTTAAAAAATCTAGTCTATGCAGTATAATATTCTAGGGACATGTTACATAATACGAGATACATTTTTTTATTTTTACCCATATAAATACGAAGCCTTTGAAGCGTTAGCTCGTACCGGCAGGTTAGCACAACATCGTACCTATTCAGGAATAGAAAGAAGAAGCGTGCCTATTCATAAAACGAGACAAGAACGTATTATTATATCTATTCAGAAATGAATTTTTGTTATCCGAATTTAAGTTGGTAGCACTGGCAGTATTTCAAAAAAAAAGTTTTTAAAAGGATTTCTTCTTTCTCCATTAAGTCAGGCATAATGCATTTAACCAATAAGGACCATTTTGTGTAAACCTATTTTGGTTTGTAGTATAAATAAACAATTGCATAGTACGATACCCTCTCCATCATTTGTTTGTAATACGTAACAGATGCTCTCTAAATTTTAATTAGTAGAAATTTTATTAATTCATTCAGTACACTTAATTTTAATTGATGAATCAGTTATCAGTTATACCGTAACTGCAGTGAACCAATTATAGACTTAGAATAAATGTATAGAGGAACAATTTTTTAATTAAGTTTGTATTTCGAAATTTTCATTTTAATAATTGCATAAGAAATTATTACATGTGTGGACAAATTTTAAACTTTAAACAATTTCACATTTAAAAATGGTGCACAAATATATTTGGAACATAACCTCTTAAAATTAACTGATTTCTTCAATACAACTATAACTGATCAATCAGTTATATTACTGCAGGCATATACATATAACTGATTCAATTAGTAATTTTCGTTTTACTAATCCAATCAGTAAAAGTCCACTAATTGTCAGTGACTCAATTCTAGCTACAGCAATTAGTAGAATTTAACTGACAATCAGTGATATTTTACTAATTCAAATTTAGAGAGTACAAAGTCTATCTAGATTTTAACTAGATTCTAGACAGTATGTTTGTACTTGGAATAAAATTGATGAAGTTATAGTGATTCTAAAAAGTATAACAATGTTCACAAAAATGATTTATTTAATACTCAGTGGGGAGATTATATTGACCCTCGATGAAAATAATTGTTTATAATATTGGATGGTAATTTTGGCTTTAGGGTCACAATAAATAATTCAATTAATTTTTAATTGAACCAAACGTTTCGGCGCACAATGGTGGCCCTCATCAGTGGTTAATTTTTATTTATTCGCTGCTTATAATAAATACGTTCACCCAACTATTATAATGACAATACACTTTTCAATTTCTAAGAACTGTACCAAAGTTACCAAAGCTTATTATCACATAAGACTACACTAGACCCTTATATTATATTACAAATTTTATTTTATTACTTTGTCCAATTATTGTAAGGACAACAATAGTATATTGTGCTACAAGTTGAAAAAGCGAGAGATTTAAAACGA
>CAKNYM010012480.1:0-11650 GCA_932195095.1 Andricus curvator | reverse complement strand
AATTTAGCACAGACACGAACCACTACAGCTAGAATCTTCTCGATGTCGGTAAGGTAGGAATCTTGCATTAGAACCGGCCCTACTCATCTACTTACGGACACCAATGTTTACGAAGTAGGTCAGGAAGTTTGAATCTTTTTCGAGGGTACACACAACTCCTGCAATGGGTGTACAAAGTTCATTACAATCACTCTATTTTCAGCTTGCAATCACTGCAATCAGTTTGTAATTTCACAGTGCAATCACTTGCAATTATGTAATCGGTGTACACCGAATTTTGAAGGTATGTACCCTTCAATCTTTTTCTTAACTTATCAAGAAACGTTAGTGTGTGATGACAAATGCAGGGATTAAAAATTAAAATAGGAAACATGTATTACGACTCACAGGTAATATCTAAATAATAAATTGCAAGAATAGCTATTTAAAATATTTCTAAAGTATTTGGCTACGTTCATTTGAAATAAAAATTTTCTTTGTAAATATGTCGGGCCGAAGCTCTATAACCTCAGAATTCAATTGTCTTATTTTACTTCGTAAATACTAGCAATAAATATTTTAAAAGTACTAAGCGGTACACTTTTTAAATAAAAGTGTGCATAAAGAGGGAAAACCAGTTTACTTAAATAGTTTTTGCGTAAAATGAAACAATTATTAAATTATATAGTTCTTTCCTCTGCATTTACACTTTCATTCAAAAAAGGAGTACCGCTTAGTATATAAAAAATATTTTATTCTCGTAATTACACTCGGACCCCGGTTTAGTAACAGTGCCGGGGGTTGCCTGCAAATAGCCTTGTCACTAAATCGGGACAATCGAAACGTAAACATTCAGGGCCGCCTGAATCGTTTCCAATTGGAATGCATTATATTGCGCAATATCTCTCGTCCCTTGAGCTGAGAAATTGCATGGGCCAGCAGTTCTAGGAATTACTAAACCGGGTCATACTAAGACGCGGCTCTGGTGTCTTTAGTGAAATGAAGTGATTATAATTTGAGGTTAGAGCTTGAGTCCAACATCCATAAGTGAATAAAAAACACTATTATCGCCATATTCGAAAATTTTATAGCTCGAAGACCGTACATGTAGAAGTCAGATTTTTACTTTCATGTGAAAATCCATTTTTGAAAGAATGAAAGATGAACGTCTAACGAAACAAGTGTATAAAGGTAAAGTAAATGGCAGTATGCCCAGAGGGAGACCGCGGAAAGAATGGTTAAAATGTGTAAATGAGACCTTAATCCGAAAAGACACAAGGAGCCATAGAAACAGGAGAGGTTGGATGAAAAAATGCATGGACGTGAAGGAAGCTACAGAAGTATGCCAGGACAGAAAAGTGTGGCGACAAATATTTTATGAAGAGAATGCGAGTAGAGTGAATGACGCCTGAAACAATAAACAAAAGACCTTGGATACTAATGAGCACGAGTGGGGCACCTCACATAACAACCTTGTGAGGCTCTTCACTTGGGGCGATCGCTAGAGAGATTGATCAGCAACCTGGGTCGGAGCAGTGTTGCGGAACGAACGTGTTATTTAAATAATTAACACGAAAATTCTAGATCAATCTAAAAAATCTATACCTCCTTCCCAACACTACTATTTTCCAACCGAGCGAGTCACGCCTACCCCGAAAGGGAAATGGCTTAATGGTATAATAATAATAATAATAATTAATAGGCGAGAAATTTTAGTGATAAGCAGCTAGACTTCGCTGATTCAGCAGTTATTTGCATTTGTATGCGATATAAGTATAATACAATATGTATAATTTTTAATGTCTATGCATAATACACATAATTTTATGTAATATTAACGATGTTCAATTACGACAGCATTTGCCATTATTTCCGGAGACTTCTAGAAATTGTATGTCATTTATACTTCCAAGTCTACCATGCGTATGTAGAAGTAGGTATATAGCGGTAAGTAAACCGCTAACTCCAATCAGCGCATATGACCTCCTGAGTTGGCGAAGCTTATAACTAAAATTTCTCGCTGATTATAAGATGTTCAGAGAAAATGGATTTTGCCAGATTTTTGACAAGATGGTACATATATGTACCATCTTCAAGCTATAAAATTGCATTATCTTTTCATTAATTCTCAGCGTTCAATCACCTCATTTTACTAAACAATTACTAGAATAAAATATTATACATTAAAAATATTCAATTTAATAATTTTTGCGTAGAACGAAATTTTCGATTAGTAACCTCAACTAAGCTGAACATTCGAAAATTTTATTTTACGCAAAAATCATTTAAGTAAACTGGGGTTTTCCTTCTTTATGCACACTTCTATTTTAATAAAGTGTACTGCTTAGTATTTAAAAAAATTTTTTGCTAGTATTTACTGAGTAAAATGAGGCAATCGAATTTTGAAGTTGAAGCGTCTATATGTATCCGAACGCATTATAAAATAAAATTTCTTTTAAATCCACGTAGCCGAATTCTTTAGAAAGCTTTTAGAAATATTTTGCGAATATCTATAGATATTCTGTTCTTCTGTGACTGAAAATTACTTTTTTTAAACTGAAAATGTAACTATTCCAGTTGGATATTCCATCATTTCAGTTAAAAATTTATCTCTTCCGTTGAATATTAATTTTTTAACTAAAAATTGAACTATTAAATTTCTTGTTCAAAAATTATATTTTTAAATCGCAAATTCGTCTTTTTGGTAGAAATTAATATCTTCTTGGTTGAAAATTCATATTTTTGCTTGAAAATTGAATTATTCTAGTTAAAGATTCATCATTTTAGTTAAAAATGAATTTTTTTAGTTTAAAATTAAACTATTCGATTTGAAGATTCATCGTTTCAATTGAAAATTCATCATTTTAGTTAAAAAAATGATTTCTTTGGTTGAAAAATGAGTTACTTTGTTGAAAATTCGGTTCTTCTGTGACTGAAAATTACTTTTTTTTTAACTGAAAATGTAACTATTCCAGTTGGATATTTCATCATTTTAGTTAAAAATTCATCTCTTCCGTTGAATATTAATTTTTTAACTAAAAATTGAACTATTCAATTTGTTGTTCAAAAATTATCTTTTTTAATCGAAAATTCGTATTTTTTGATAGAAATTAATCTTCTTGGTTGAAAATTCATATTTTTGCTTGAAAATTGAATTATTCTAGTTAAAGATTTATCATTTTAGTTGAAAATGAATCTTTTTAGATTAAAATTAAACTATTCGATTTGAAGATTCATAATTTCAATTGAAAATCCATCATTTTAGTTAAAAAAAATCATTTCTTTGGTTGAATATTATTTTTTTTTTAACTGAAAATTTAACTATTTACTTTGTTGTTTGACAATTTGTCTTTTTTAATTGAAAATTCGTCTTTTTTGGTACAAATTAATCTTCTTGGTTCAAAGATAAGATTTTTTGTTAAAACTTAACTATTCCAGTTAAAGATTCATAATTTTAGTTGAAAATTCATCTTCTTGGTTCAAAATTAATTTTTTTAAATGTAAATTTAACCGTTCCAGTTTGGGTTGAAAATTGTTCTTTTTTAGTTAAAAAATTCAACTACTTGGTTGAAAAAAATCATATTTTTTGGTAGAAAATTAAACTTCTTGTTTGAGAATAAAACTACTTGGTTGAAAGTTAAACTCTTTTGTTAAAAATTCATCTTTTTGGTTTAAGTCATCTATTTCAGTTGAAGATTCGTAATTTTATATGAAAATTCATAACTTTGGGTTGCAAATTTGTTTTTCTTTTTTTTTTTTTTGGGGGGGGGGGCTATTTTTTGAGCTAAAAATTAAACTTCCCTTTTTTGTAGAAAAGTGATATTTTTTAGTTCAAAATTCAACTATTTGGTGGAAAATTGATCCTTTTTAGTTGTAAATTTAACTATTTTGGTATTATGAAAAATTATATCTGAAAAAAATTTGAGATACCTGCAAAAAACCTGGGATTGTCAGGGAATTTTTTTTCAAGATTTGAGTAGACTCCCTGTAATGTTAATAAAGGATCTCCAACATCAACCACGTCCTTTCATTTGTCAGAAGTAGGTCAGAAAACATCTCATTGATTATTTTATATTGTATAATTTGCAAAAGTAATCATTCTTGTTTTTTAATTTTTGCAGGGTATTCCAAAAAATCAGCCTGAGGGGGGCCCCAAGAGAGGGAGGAATAAGAGGAACCTCCATACCGTGAATTCTCAAGTGCAAAAATTGATGGACCGCATAGAAATGGAAGCTGACTTTATTTCTGAAAATTGAATTTTTGTGAATTGATATATTCTTATAGAAGCTGTATATCCCGTTGTATACAATATTTTTCTTTGAATTATATTTTACCTATATATCTTAATTCTGTCTTTCACTTACCCGTTGTAAAAATTCAGTATAGGAAAAATGCAACCAGTTTGGCGGACTTACGTATGGGAAAATTTCCAACAGGGTGTGGGACATCTCCGATCCACGTATGGAAATTTTCCCATACCTCAATATGGGGAAACTTTTATACATGAATCGGAGTTTTCCCATACAAGAATGGAAGTTATCCCATACTGAGATATGGGCAATTTCCATCCTTGTATGGAAAAACTCCGATTCGTGTATGGAAATTTCCCCATACTGAGGTATGGGAAAATTTCCATCCTTGTATGGGTTAATTACTTCCAATACATGTATGGGAAATTTTACACAAATTTTTCTTACAGTGTATTTTTCCAACTTATCATTTATACTATAAATGATAACATGGCTGCTTCGTAAGTATTGGTGTCGGTATTATGCCGAGGCCCACTGACTAAACAATAGCTCGAAACATTGCCGGTTTCAGGCGCAAAAACACTTCATTTTCAATTTGAAAAAAGAACAAAAACACGAAACATTTCCAAATAAAGCGCTATGTGTATGCACATTTATATGCCTTTAGATTATGTGGTAAAATTATTACATCAAACAATTCATCCTTTTAGACCTATATCTTTTGAAGGTTCTAAACACCGATTCGTTCGAAGCACTTTAATAGTACTGAACCGTGTGGAAAAATTTCGTGGCAGTCTTGAATCATGCTAAAGCCAGTACAGTTTTTCTCAAGCCTGTCTATTCACGCAATACTAGCCTGGCGCTACAGTGGCGCTGTCTAGTTTTGCTACATGTTTGATTAAAATATTTCTGCTGTCTAGACCCAATCTTGGCGCTATCTAGGAGTTCGTTACGAATTCGAATATATGAAGACTGTCCAGATGTTTGCTAGTTTCTAGACAGAATCACGGCTTGGACTTAAACAAAAATTACAGAAGTGAATTCAGAAAATAATAATTTTGGAATACAAGAATTAGGAAATTACAATAGATAATTGCATGAATGGTCAAGTAATAATTAAATGTACACTAATACATATTTAAGATAACAAACAATAATTATTGAAGGTGATTGAAACCTTAATATACGAATTGTATTCTTAACAACGATTTTTTTTAAAGAATGTTTAAATCATTTTCTTTACATTGAATTATATAGTGAAGTTATAATAAATTTATAATAATTATAATATGTAGAATGCTATGTATTATAGTAATGATATTCCAGAGAATCAAATGTTAACATGAACGATTTATTTAATTTATTTTAATTATTTATGGATTGCGTAAATGATAATTAAGCTTAACGTATTATTTGTTTCAAATAATAAACAATAATTATTTCTTAGCCTAATCGCAAGTATAATCATGCAAACTTTATTATTTTCAATGAGTTATTCACACATCAAGCACTTTTAATGTTTAAATATTGTTCACGTTCTATTGAAATAAATATTTCGATGTAATGAATTGAAATTCATATACGACAAAAATGAAAAAATTTTAACTTGTAGATGGCTGAGTGTGTTAAGGCGACAGGACAAATTTACAGCAACATAATATGAAGTTACATCAGAAGTTCGACACCCGGCCTATGTACAAGATTTGCGGAAACTCATTTTTTTATTTTCTTGTGTACAAAAACTTTTTTAAATATTTTTAATCAACTGCAAAATCTATATATTAGACTTTTATGTAATAAAAAAAATTATATTATATAATTATTGATTATTTTTCATCAAAATAGACGATCTGTCTAGAAACTAGTCGATCCGAGCGTTACATCCCATTCTAGTCACTGGACAGTCAGCCTGTGGCGCGCCTGTGTTGACTAGACAGAAACAGTACAGCGCCACAAAATTTTTCCAAACTGGGAATGCGTCTCTTAGGCAAGTCCAGGTATTGATAGGTCTCAAGATGTCTGAAGGTGCTGCAATAAGTAAGCTGTGGATCTTCGGAAATACCACCAAATTGTCTTCGCTACAGTTGAATATTAACGCACTTGACTCATCACAATTGCATTCCAAGTTCCCGCCTTAGTAACAACATCTGGCTTGTAATGGCAGATGCCCACATCAGACTCAGAATCTCGTCCCTGAATTCCGACAGGTTGACACCAGGCCTGTCTTATCGTGAAAATGATACCTTCTTAGTAAAATTTTATTTCAAAAACGATAAAATTTGAAATTCAGTCGGTAAAAATTTATCGTAGGTTAATAAAATAGGATGAAATATTAGTTCAAGTATATATCTGGTAAATATTATGTCCTGGACAATCTGGATCAGAATCTGATATCCTAATCTCTGATACCAGAACCACACATTAATACAGAACTAATCGCAGGAGACAGACCCCCAAACCCAGCTGCCCCCGGAAGAAGAAGAAGAAGGGCGCGTGCACTTCTGGATGAGTTTCGACGATCCTCAGTCGAAGCCTTAGTTTTTTTGCATTTTTAGCATATATTTTGAGGTAATCCTTATGAAATGTGACCTTGTGATTTCAAAATGTAGATGCACCGCAGAAACAGCCGTGGGAATTGGGAAATCTGAGAGATAGCGGCAATAGTGTGATTCAAAAGAGGAGAGGGCTCATGGTGTCACCCTGAAAAACTCCCCTCTGGAAGGTGAAAGGTGGAGGTGTTCGTAGTCACCATGTGACTAAGACACACTATATCCGGATTTACCTTCAAGCTTTCCAACAGACAGATGATGAGTCTATGGGAGTTTGAATCGCAAGCTTTCCCGTAGTCAATCCAGTAGTCGCAGTTTAAAAAACCGCATACGGAATTCGCAGTATGCATGCATTGTTTATAAAAAAGCTTAACAAGTGTAAACTTCGTTCGTGCCTTAAAAGCGCCCTTAGACGTGGACATCATGATACCGGCATGTAAGCCACGACGCAAAAATGTAGCAAAAGGAATGAAGCTACTACTAACGGACCCTGAAAAACGCAGAATTATGTAGACTGTAGAGAGTTCTTATAGCGAATCGAAGATGGCTACAAGGATAGAGAGGAAGCGCTACCCTATAGAGGTGGAGTATAAGATCTCTAAGAAAGTCTTAAAGTGAACCATCAGAAGCAGCAAACTAAGGTGTTGGCTACAGCTAGGCTTACAGGTAGAAATTAATCCCTTGGGATTACCCTTTCGATTCGCTAACAAAAAGCTGACTGCCAACACCCTATCGAAAATCGAATCGATACCAAAAAGCTGACTGCCAACCGAACATACCGGGTTCTTTTGATCCAGCCAGAGTGAAGGAATTACTTAACTCATTGTTCCCGGCGGATGTATACATAAAACAAAGATCGCTAGATGCTGGAGCTATTATCCAGGGAATGAATAGAATTCTCAATGCATAATGCATATAATAAGCGTATCAAGAAGTTGGTAAGCGCAGAATGAATAATATATTACGGGCGCGATCCCGACGACTATATACTGCTCCTGTTTGGTATTGTGATGATTGCCAGACATTCTTATCTTTAAATGACTGAAGCAGTTGTAATTCTCACAAAAGAATTCGTATCAGGAGAATAAGGTGGATGTTCCAATTCCATCCAATCTATATTTTCAATCAGTTCTCAAAACTGTCCTTGCTTTTTTGATATGGCAATATCGTTTAAGATCATTGGACGTGTCACCTAGGGGGGCGATTATGTAACTTTCATTTCCATTGAAATGAAAGTTACATACATTTTTTAAAGTTATTTTTACAATAAAAATGTACAAAAAAGACAACCGACTCATAAATATCTAATTTCCTAGTTAACTCTTATCGTCCTAAGTTTTCCAATACGCAGTGTCCCGAATATCCATTACCACTAACAGTAACGTCTTCTCATAACTTTACTAGTGGTAGTTCAATTATTACTTCTGATTCAACCAAAGATCGTGATTGATGTCTTTGAAGGGAGATGTAAAGTTCGATACAACTTTCATCCAGGCAAAGGATGAACATTTTTAGCAGTCGTTTTTTACAATATAGCACGCCGAATTACTACGTGCAATGGCCAAAAATGGCCATTATTCAATTTATTAAATTGAATAATTTAATCCTATAATGAAATTAATACCAACATTAGTTACATATGTTCAAGAATACAATTTTGGGAATAATAAGAAGCAAATCAAAGGAAATCAATCAGTGTATTCGACCGTGCTATATTTGTATATGTACTACTGTTTATGAATATAATCTATATGAGAAATAACAATAAATTATATCTACTTCTAGTTCCCTTCCCCTATCCGTCAATCTTTTTATAATATTAAATTTTTCCCGTTTTTGTTTTTTATAATAATTTTATAAGCATTATTACATAAAAAAGTAACACTGTCGAATACGCTGATTGATTTTCTTCGATTTCCTTTTAATTTTTTCCAAACTTGTATTCTTGAACTTACGTATATATTAATTGTATTATAGGATTACATTATTCAATTTAATAAATTCAATAGTGGCCATTTTGAGTCATTCTTGCACATTCGTGTTTTCCACCTTAGAGTTTTTATACTTTTCAGTGAATTTATTTGAAAAATAGTATCATTAAAAAAAGTATTATTTTTTATTATTAATATTATTATACCATTAAGCCATTTCCCTTTCGGGGTAGGCGTGATTTGCTCCGTTGGAAAGTAGTAGTGTGTGGATGGGTATATAGGTATAAGGTAGATAGGTATATAGGTGTATAGGGTATAGATATTTTAGATTGAGCTAGAATTCTCGTGTTATTTATTTAAATAACACGTTCGTTCCGCAACATTGCTCCGATCCAGGTTGCTGATCAATCTCTATAGCGATCACTCCAAGTGAAGAGCCTCACAAAATTGTTATGTGTGGTTCCCCACTTGGGCCCATTAGTATCCAAGGTCTTTGTTTCATGCGTCATTCACTCTATTGTCACTCTGTTTACAAACTATTTGTTGCAACACTTTTCTGCCCTGGCATACTACTCTAGCTTCCTTCACGTCCATGTATTTTTTCATGCAAGCTCTCGTGTTTCTATGGCTTCTTATGTCTCTTCGGATTAATGTCTCATTCACAGATTCTAACCATTCTTTCGGTGGTCTAACTCTGGGCATTCTGCCATTTACTTTACCTTTATACACCTGTTTGGTCAGTCGTTCATCTTTCATTCTTTCAACATGTCCGAACGACCTTAACTGATTTCTTACCCATATGTCGACTAGTGTCTCTCTTGTACCACATTCTTTGAGGATTATCTCGTTTCGAACTTTGTCCATCAGTGTTTTTCCGCATATTGTGCGCAGAGGTTTCATGCCAATCGCGTTAATTTTACTCTTGTCCTTTTCTAGGAAGGTCCATGTCTCGCTACCGTATATAGTACAGTCGGTACAAATATAGAATTATGTATGACCATTTTAGCTTTTCTTGATATGTTTTTCTTTCTGAGAATGCACCCTGCTCTATCGATAACCTACTCACCCTCATTTATGCGCCTATCTAACTCCCCATCTATCTTCCCGTCGCTAGTGAATAGGCTTCCTAGATATATGTATTTATCAACTTGTTCTAATCTCTCATCATTTAGGGCAATGTTGCACATTGTTTTCTCACTTTTTCCTTCAAACACCATGACCTTTGTTTTATTTACGTTAACTTTGAGGCCCATGTTCTTCATGCTTGTATTAAGTTTATTCAACATTCTTTGCAAGTCCTCGATTTATTCTGCCATAACAATCTTGTCATCTGCGAAAGCTAACCCACGTACCTTCACTGTTTCGAGTGAAGAGGGCCATCCTTAGACACTTATCCATAAATATGATAAATAGCCATGAGGACATAACGCATCTTTGTTTCACGCCTTGCATAATATCGAACCAGTCACTCAGTTTCCCGTTAACCCTTACACTCGCTTTACTACCTGTATATATTGTTTTTATTGCTTGTAGGAGCCATCCATTGACTCCGTACTCTTGAAGGACTTCCCAAAGTTTACTTCTATTTACCTTGTCAAATGCTTTTTCTAGGTCAACAAATGCACAGAAAACTTTCTTTCCCACTCTTAGGCTTTTTTCTGTGATCTGTCTTAAGCTAAATATCTGATCTGTACATGATCTTCCTGGCATAAATCCACTTTGAACTTCCCATATATTTTCTTCTGTAATTTTCATTACGCTACAAATAAGTATTTTTGAGTATATTTTACTTGCGGTACTTAGTAAGCTGATACCTTTGTAATTATTGCAGTTGCTTTTATCTCCCTTTCTTTTGTATATTGGTACGATAATCGCTTTTCTCCAATCGTCTGGGACTTCTCCCGTCTCAATACATAAATTTATCAATTCGCACAACCTGTGAGGTATGTACTCGCCACCGTATTTAAGCATTTCAGCGCTAATACTGTCTACACCAGCAGCCTTACCATTTTTTAAGCTATCAATTATATCTCTAACCTCAGTGACACAGACTTTTTCAATTGGGGTTTCTAAGACTTGAATATAATCAACAACACATAATAAATTTAATAAATAAATTAATAATTATACATAAAATAAATATAATAAACATTTAAATTTAAATAAATTAATAAATAAATAATAAATAAATTTTAATTAATAATAAATTTAATATTTATGTAGAATCTTATTACGTTTATTTATTTTTTTTAATAATAATAGCACCGCACATAATAACCCACATTCAAGACAATACAAGAACATTTGTCGTTTTTATTTATGAATATCATTATATTTTCGTGACCATATTGGTAACCAGTATATCGAAATATATCACCAAGTTATAGTGTAACCAACTCTATACGGTTTTCTTTTAAACACTGGAAATGGGTTCAAATATAATTTAGAGGAAGATTTTGCCGAATTGAAGTATAGTCAACTATAAGCAACTGTTTCTTTTTCAATACTGGAAAAGGGGCCAAATATAATTATTAGGTAGATTTTATCGAGTTGGGGTATGATCAACTACGAACGGGTCTTTTTTTTAATACTGGAAATGGGGTCAGATATAATTGAGAGGAAGATTTTGCCGAATTGGAGTATAGTCAACTATAAGCGGCTGTTTCTTTTTCAATACTGGAAAAGGGGCCAAATATAATTATTAGGTAGATTTTATCGAGTTGGGGTATGATCAACTACGAACGGGTGTTTTTTTTAATACTGGAAATGGGGTCAGATATAATTGATAGGAAGATTTTGCCGAATTGGAGTATAGTCAACTATAAGCGGCTGTTTTTTTCAATACTGGGAAAGGGGCCAAATATAATTAATAGATAGATTTTATCGAGTTGGGGTATGATCAACTAGGAACGGGTGTTTTTTTTAATACTGGAAATGGGGT
>CAKNYM010012477.1:0-10308 GCA_932195095.1 Andricus curvator | reverse complement strand
GGGACGGTCGGTAATACGTGATGTCATAATGTACTACATGCCCTTAATAAGCATTAAAATCACTTTCATATTTCTAACTTTACACTCTTTGCCCTATTCCCTTCTTTTCCCCCTTTTTAAAGAATTTCTCCTTTCCCCCTGTTTTCTAAAAACATTTTTTCTTTTGTTCGCTCAAATTTTAACTAAAACTCGTTTGGTTAACAAATCTACTATATGGTTGAAAATGCAATTGTTTTTTTTTTTTTGAAAATACAACTGCTCTGATAAAAGTCCATTTATTTGGTGGAAGATTCATCTCTTTGGTTGAAAATTCTCGTATTTTGTTGAAAATTCGTGTTTCTTGGTGGAAAATTAATCTCTTTGGTTAGAAATATAACTGTTTTGCTAGAAATTTAATCTTTATTGGGTAAAAAAAACTATCTAATAAATAATTATTCTGTTTTGGTTCAGGATACAACTATTTTGTTGAAAGTTTGAATTTTTTTGGATGAATTCAACTGCTGTCTATTTGAATTAAAATCTTCCTTTGTTAGAAATACCAATTATTACACGTTTCATTGATAATTCAGTGTTTTTGGTTGCAAATTCCACTATTTAGTTGCAAATGTCTCTTTTTTATTTGATTTTTTTCTTTGGTTGAAAATCCATGTATTTTTATAAAAATTCTTCTTAATTCAAAATTTATTTTATTTTTAAGATGCACCTCTTTAGTGGGAAATTTAACTATTTTGTTGGTTTTTTTTTGGTTGAAAACTAATTTTTTTATCTGGAATTTAGCTATTCCATTTTTGGCTGATAATTTATCCTTTATAAGTTGATAATTCAACTGTTTGGAAAAAAATTCATTATTTTATTAGAAACTCATCTTTTTGGTTAAGGATTCAACTATTTTGTTAAAAATTCATCTGTTTTGGTTCAAATTTCTTTTTTTTAATTTAGTTTTTTTTAGTTTGATTGGAAATTTATCTTTTTCGGTTGAAAATGAACCTTTTTGTTGAAAATTCAACTTTTTTTAAAATTTGTCTACTTCGTCTCAAAATTCAATTATTTGGTTGAAAATACATATTTGAAGGTTAAATATTCAATACCTGATTGAAGATTGAACTATTTTGTTAAAAATTTAATTAATTTGTTGAAAATTCGTTCATTTAAACAAGAAAATCATCTTTTATGGTAGACAAGTAATCTTTTTTGGCTTAAAATTCATCTTTCGTGGTCAGGGCCCGATCGGTGCTGCGGAAACACGGGTTGTAAAGATTCTAAGCACATAATTTTGAATGTTTCTCTATACTCGCGCATTGAAAATAAAATTTCAATTTTAGTTTCAAATTTCCGTGTATCAAATTATGGGGGCAAACTTGGGTCCAGGTAGGGCATTGTCTAGACCGTCTAATCTAGACGGTCTTTTCGGGCCTAAATCGGGTGCTGGCTGGCCCGTCATGACTAAAAAATGTCTGAGTATCGAACCCAAATATTTTTTGCACATTTTCAAAAAAATCCAGGGTGTTTAAAAGAACTAAACATGAAAAATGAACATTAGAAAAATCAATTTTTTTCCTTATCATCTAGTCAGTCTTTTGTGGCCCTAATCAGGTGCTGGCTAGCCTATCAGGGCCAAACATTTGTCTAACTTTTGAATCCGAATATTTTTTTTCACATTTAGAAAAAATCAGGGTGTTTAAAAGTATAAAAATAAAAAGTATACTTTAAAATCAAATTTTCTCATCATCAAGACTGTCTGAAATAATTTTTAACATCGAACATCTGAAACAGATTTTCACAAGACCGAGTGACTAGCGCCAGATTAGCTTGTCCAAACTAGCGGTCAGGAGGGTCTATCCTGGCCCTGAATAGTTTTCCGATAATTTTCTACACGGGTTAGTAAGCAAATTATTCAATTGCATCTATAATTATAATTTCACAAAGGTATATTATACAAATTGATGAAGCGGAAATGCATTTCAAAATACATTACAGCTTTCCTAATTAAATACCCACAAAGGACACAGTTATTCAACTTAATTAGTTTAACGATTTTCGCTCGCATATTATTTAATCAGCTTGTTCACGGCCGGATCATAAAATGCAAATTAATTCTCTTGTGTTTCACGCCACTTCTAAATTCTGAATATTTATACGAAATTTTTTTAGAGCAGGTGTAAATGGGTCAAGTTTATTAATCATCAGATAAAGTGGCTCGAAATACCTGCGAAAAATCGATTTGCGAATTTTGTTTACCTCACTAAACAAAAAATTCACTGGAACTGAAAAAAATATTTGAGAAATTTTTAATAAATTGTCTCCATAACATATAGTTGGAATATAAAAATTCAAAATGGTGGATCCAATATGGCTGACTCAAACTATAAAAACAATGACTAACAGGCTCCGAACTAAACTAAACTAGGGTGTTTTTAATCGCTGATTACGAACCTGAAGTCAAAATATGAAATTTTTCAAAATTCAAGATGGCCGATCCAATATAACGCAATGAAACTAAACAAAGGAGCTGATTCGCTCTGAACTTGGTAATTGGGGGTTTTTGGTCGCCAATTACGAAATTGGGGTAAAAATTTAGAAATTTTCAAAATTAAAGATGGAGGATCCAATATACATACATACATACATAGATTAGCAGTTCGAACTCGAAAGTTCATTGCCTCACTACCCGATTCGGGTAGTGTTTCTAGGTGGATATTTACTACCAATGTGGGCCCACCACACCCACGACGGGCCAAGAGCACGCAGGTATTCCTGAACGGTTACCCATCCAAGTACTAACCGCGCCCAACAATGCTTAACTTCAGTGATCTTACGAGAACCGGTGTTTTCAGCGTGGTATCGCCGTTGGCAATAATATAGGATCCAATATAGCGGAATAAAACTACTCGGTAGTTATGGGTTTTTTATTGCTAGTTACGAATCTCAAATGAAAATATAAAAATTTAAAAATGGGGGGGGGGAGCTCTAATATATAGGACTTAAACTACCAAAAATTTACTGATTAGCTCTGAGCTGATTACGAACCTGTGGCCAGAATTTGAAAAATTTCAAAATTCAAGATGACGGACTCAACTACAAAAATTGACTGATTGGCTCTAAACTCAGAATCTAAGATTTTTCTTGGTTGCTAATTACGAACCTAGGGTCAAAATTTGATAAATTGTAAAATTGAAGATGGTGGATCTAATATGGAGGACTCAAACTACAAAAAAAATGACTAATTGGCCCCAACCTCGGTTTCTATGGTTTTTTTGGTCGTTGATTGCGAACCTGGGGTCCAAATTTAAAAAACTTGCAAAATTCAAGATGGCGGATCCACTATGACCGAATGAAACTAGAGAAATAAACTGATTGGCTCTGAACTCGGAATTTAGGGTTGTTTTCGGTCGCTAATCACGAATCTGGATTCAAAATATAAAAATTAAGTGAGGAAAGTTTGCTAAAATTCCCAGGATATCGTTTTCCAAGAACATCAACGATTTTATTGTTTGGAATGAAAAAAATCTAAAATTTATTTTTTAATAGAAGTTAGTATTATCATCCACGTTTTTTCCACATAGAAGGCATCGCTTAAATTCAATACTGTTGATTCAATTAATTTACCTTGCAACTTGATAAATTGTTCAAGTCTGTTGCATCTAATCGCAGTATAGTCTTGTTCGCAGAAAACCGTAAAAAAATGATACCTGGAACTGAAATCCTTGTAACTCAAGAAGGCCAGAGCTAACAGCTCCTTCGATCTAGTGTTTGGCGAATAAGAAAGTCATTAGTGCGAAAGACGTGATGCATAATATAATCATGCACGAGATATATCATAGAAGCTTGTTCACGTATTCAATTATTAAAGCACGACCACATTGATTTCACGGAATAAGATAGAAACGGAAGCCAAATTCAACTCATATTACAGTTCTAATTTCACAATTGCACAGTTTCAGGTGATCTTATATCAATTTTTCAATGAAATTAATATTTGTTTTGAGAAATTGACAAGTTTTGAAGAATTTGCCAGTTATTCATGCAATTAAGTAATTAAATATCTGCTTAGGTATAAAAATATATGTTAACTTAATCCAGTTTTCAAAAAAATGTAGCAACAGTTTTTAAATGGGAAAAACTACGTTTCTGAAAAAACGGAAAAAAAGAATAACCAAGAAATAATTTCAACACAATAAAGTTCAATTTTGACCCTCCTCAACTCCCTTGTATTGTGCCCGGAAAATGCCCAGAAAAATGCGCAAAATAGCAGTTTTATGTAAAATTCATGCTAAAGACGGTATTTTTTGTAACCTTTCCAACATGAATTATTTTTATTCGATAAGAGATATGTTTCCAAGTATTTTTAAACTGATTCTGGCTCGTTTAAACATTTATTATCTGAATAAACAATATTTTTCCCAGTAAATCGAAGAAATTTACTATTTTTCGGCATAAATGATATAGTTGATTAATGTGAAAATAATATTTTTTGCTTAACTATTTTTGAAATTGTTTAAACAATTTCTATTTGTATAATTTTGTCCTCCACTATATCGTGAAATGCAAGTATTTTCTGGAATGAATGACACAATTAACAAATGTTAGGTATAATATTTTTTCATTTAGGATATCTGTCATAATTCAAACAATTTTCATGTGTTTAAACAATTTTTTCCCCAGTAAATCGTGGAAATTTGTCATTTTCTGAAACTAGTAATGTAGTTAATGAATTTGAAGAGCGATATCTTTTGTGAAAGACAGTTTGCAATTATTCAAACAATCAAAATCACTTGCTCCTTTTCACAGAAAAAATGGAGAAATTCTAGTTTTTCAAATCTCTTACACTACGTCGCTTATTGATCAGTATTTTCTTATCTCAACGAAATCGATCTGAAAATATAAAAATCCATAACATAACTCAAAAAAATATTGTTTGAAAAATGATTATTGGTTAATAAATTGCGGTATAAGTTTTTAGATTGTTTACAAAATTGCGAACTATCTTTCAGAAAAACTATCACTCTAAGCATTCATTAGCTGCATCATTAATTTCGGAAAATAGTAACTTTTTAAGATTGATAGGGGAAAAAATTGTTTAAACAAATTGAAACTGCTTAAGTAATTGCAAACTGTCCTTCAGAAAAAATATCACTCTGAGCATTCATAAACTGCGTTATTAATTCCAGACATTAGTAACTTTTCAAGATTTACAAAGGAAAACAATTGTTTTAGCAAATGAAAATGGTTGAAACAATTACATTTATTGATGAATGTTTCTGAAAATTATTGATAAAAGAAAAACTTTTTATTGCAAATATTTTTTTTAATATTCGGAACTAATTCCGTTCTTAACATTTTGCTTAGAAGATTTCAAAATATATTGAAAAAGAATCTGGACAATTTCAATACTACTTTTTTAATTTTTGAAGGATTTTTAGATATTTTAGGAAAACTGAATTATTTCAAAAGATATTTTAAAGTTATAGATATTTTGAAATGATCTAAAAGTAATTTACAATTAAAATTAAAATTTTGAAAAGTTTTAAGATAATACCGTTATTTTCTTCAGATTCCAGGGAAAATTTAAATTGATTTTTTATTCTGGAAAATTAATTTTAGGAAAATATTTTCAAACATTTTAATGATTTCCAAAAATTCCAGAAAAGAATCTAGAAGATTTTAAAACAAATGTTTCTATTTTGCAAGATTCCAAAATTTCAGAAAAAATTCGAATAAGTTTATGAGAAATTTAGAAGTTTTTAATGGATACAAAAAAATTCAAACTTAAAAAGGTCGCAACCAATGTAAAACAAATTGTAGATTTTTGAAGATATCAAAATAAAATGTTGAAGTCTTGTGATAAAATTTTGAAAGGTTTCAAAAGAATTAAACAAATTTTCTTAGATGTCTGGGAACATTTTTAATGATTTTTTATTTTACAAAATTTATTTTAGGAGAATACTCAAAAAGGTTAGAAAAAAAGAGTCCGAAAGATTTTTGAAGATATAAAAATAAAATCTTGAAGTATTGTAATAAAATTTTGAAAGGTTTCAAAATAATAAAAAGATTTTTTTTAAGATTCCTGGGAATATTTAAAGTGATTCTTGATTTTTTTTAAACTAATTTTAGGAGAAGATTTAAAAACATTTCAAAACATTACAAAAGTTTTTAAAATATTAACAAAAACGAATGCGGAAGACTTTAAGACAATTTTAGGAATGATTTCACTTAGTTTAAAAGATATTTAGGAATTTTAGAAGTTTTTAAGAGATTAAACATATTTTAAGACTTTGAAAGATTTCCAAAAATGTCAGTAAAGATTTTTAAATTTTTTCCAACGTCAAAAAGTTTTAAATATCTTTGAAAGTGACATATATTTTTCCTAATTTTTTTTTAAATCCTGAAAAAGAAACGAAAATTCTTAGAAATTTTCTATATACTTTTTCGATATGTCTTAAATCTTCAAAAATCTTTTTGACTTTTCTTGAGAAACATAGGCAAATTATATTTATATAGCCTTAACGCAAATAAAGAAATAAAGTTAAAAAAAATTGTTGCTTGAAATTTGTATCAAAATTTCACTATTAGTTAAAAATTCGTATTTTTTGTTTGAAAATTCAACCATTTGTTTGAAATATCAATTATTTTGCCGACAATTCGTTTTTTTTTTAATGAATTTAATAGGGTCATCCAAAAAAATTTTGTTTGTCATATAGTTGAGCTTTTTATAAACTTTGACTCCCAAAGAATTTAAATGTGAAATTAAAACTTAATTTTGTTTATTTAATAATTTATAATAATTCAGTAAAAAGTGATAAAATATCAACCGAAAATATCGATTTTTGAAACGAAACATGTGGCGCCCTCATGCCTTGAAACATATGGTGTGACGTCACGCGCCGTCAAAGCTGAAGAAAATGCATGGTCAGTTTGATAAAAATACTCGAAATAATCAATCATCAAAGTTTTTTTAGCTAAAAAAAGGGTTTATTTTTATGGAGTAGCAGTATGCCTGGATACGTTAAAGCCAGTTCGGATAATTTTCCTAAAGTGATTACACTTATGCTAAGCGATTCATTTGCGAAGTGCTCCAATTTCAACGTTGCTGAGACTTGAGGTGTGAAAGCGAAAAGAAAGTAAATGAGATGAATGACGTTAGACCTTTGAAAAAATTATTTTTATTTATTTAATTTATTAATTTAGAATGATAATTGCTTTTGGCGAATTGTGACATATATGCAATATTGGCAATATTGAATCCAGCAAACCTAACCTCACTTTTTTATAGATGCTTTTATAAATACTGTTATAAATACTTCTACAAAATTGTTATAAAATTTATAATTATAAGATTTCTAATTACTGCTATAAATATTTTATAATACTTTTTGCGTCAATAAACGATTTGATTTTGCGAGTTTATATCTCACATACATCCCGGCACCCTATATATATATATATATATAACACCGTTGAACATAAGTCAATTAGATTTTTATGTAATCAAAAAAAAAAAACATATTTTATATTTTTGTATTCAAAGTGAAAAAAATTTACTTATCCTTGAAATAATTTTCGCAACAATACTGTTGACGTTAAAGATGTAGGGTACATGTCACGCCGAAAAGTTTTCTACCATTTTTTTCGTTTCTCACCTTTGTTTATAGATATAAATAATTTTCCTGGATTTTTCCTGGCAAATTCCAAAGTTTTTTTAAATTCTAAATAACACCTGGAATAACAAATATCTTTTGATGTTCTTTGGCTCACTGCGGTCTCATACTCGTGACTTGTACTGTAATGTACCTTACATATATTCAAATTTAGGATGTAAAAAATAAAGACGTAAAAGAAAATAAATTAAAATCTAATATGAAAAACAGAAAATTCCACGGTAAAAAAAAAGAATATGACAAGAATTCATGTTGCGGCTTTGCTTTTCAATTTTGTCCCCTTTTTAATTTCTTATTCTTCATTTTTTACTTTTAATATCAGGAGGAAACGAGCAGCGAAAAGCGTTCATGAGGGTGGATCTCACTATTTAACCTACTTTAAAAGTTTCATTAAAAGGAAGTGATAACCAGGGAGCGAGGCATATTGTTGAGGAAAAAAAAATCGTAAGGTGGACCTTAATTAAATGAGTTTTCACGCGTCTGTTTCGAGTGGTGAGGAAAGGATTCTTTGAAGAAAGCAATTTTTTCTCGATATTGTATGTTCAGTTTTAATAATGGATGAGAAGTCACGAGTAGTGTTCATCATTTTTATTCCTGTCGGCAATATTTCTTTTATTATTTTTTCTCTGCGAGAAGTGAATGGAGTGGTTTGATATTTATAAATGTGTATTTTGGAGGGTTAATATTGTTAGTTGCTTCACAATTCCAATAGCTTTGATATTTGAAATGAAAAAACATTTTTATTTTTAATCAAAAAGAGTTGAATTGAAAAAAACGAGGTTTCAACGAAATAGTTGAATCCTCAGCCAAAAAACATTAATTTTGAACCAGCTGCATTTTGAACCAATAAAGATTGAATGATTTCCAAAAGA
Source organism: Andricus curvator (assembly GCA_932195095.1). NCBI lineage: Eukaryota > Metazoa > Arthropoda > Insecta > Hymenoptera > Cynipidae > Andricus > Andricus curvator. The sequence continues at coordinate 1,781 of CAKNYM010012477.1, read as the reverse complement.
GACGAATTATCAAGTAAAAGGATGAATCTTCAACAAACAAAAAAAATAATTTTGAAGAAAGAAGTTCAACTTCTAACCAAGTAGTTTATTTTTGAACAAAAAAATATGAATTCTCAACCAAAAATTTAGTAGTTGACATATCAATTAAAGAAGATTTTTATTTTAAATCAAAAAGAGTTATAATCGTTAAAAAAAAGACGAATTTTCAACAAAATAATCGAATGCTCAGCCAAAACAGATTAATATTCAACAAAAAAGTTGCATTTAAAAAAAAAAGACGAAATTTCTACCAAAAGAGATGAATTGTCAACGAAGAAAGATTTTTCAGTCAAAAATAAAAAAAATATTGCAACGAAATTAAACTTTGAGGGAAAAATAATTGTTGATACAGAATAAAAAATTAAAACAACTATATATTTTTTAAGTTTACTTTTTTCTTTGCTTTTGAGCTTACATAAATATAATTTCCCTAAGATTCTTGAGAAAATTTGAAAAGATTTTGGAAGATTTCAGATCTGTCGAAAAAGTATAATTTCTTATTTTACAAGTTTTTAAATGATATTTAGCATTTTTCAGTGCTTGAAAAAAATTTAATAATAATTGATAAATTTTCGGAAATCCTTCAAAGTTTGAAAATATAATTAATCTCTTCAAAACTTCAGAAATATCTAAATATCTTTTGAACTGTCTCAAATTATTTCTAAAATTGTCTTAAAATATTCCAGATTTTTTAAACAATTTTTGAAATCTTTTGAAGTATTTACAAGTATTTTAAAATACTCTCTCAAAGTGAATTTTTCAAAATAAAAAATTACTTTAAATTTTCCAGGATTCTTAAGAACATTTTTTTATTATCTTGAGATATTTCAAAATGTTAAAGCGTTTCACAAGTCTTCAAAAGCCTCTTTTTTCCAAATCTTCAAAAGTCTGCACTTTGTTCTAAATATTTTGAAATTTTCTCAAGGTTTAAATTATTTTCGTATCTTTCCAAACACTTTTAAGACTTCGAAATATCTTTTAAAATAATGCAAAATTAAAAAATTGCTTTAAAATATTCCAGATTTTGTTGTCGGCATTTTTAGAAACCTTTTGAAATGTTCTGAAATTTTTTTCATTCCTTCCTCTTAAACCTACTCGGATTTTTTTCTAAAATTATTCTCTTGAAACCTTTCAGAATCTCTTAAAAAACCCTCAACTTCTTTGTCGAAATATTCAAAAATATACATTTTGTTTAAGGTTTTTTTTTAAATCCACTCAGGATTTAAATTATTTTCGAATCTCCTTAAAACATCTAACGCTTCTAAATAGCTTTTAAAACAATTTATTTTTCCTAAAATTTTTGAAATCCTACAAAATTAAAAAAATGGTATTAAAATCGTCCAGATTCTTTTGCCAAATATTTTGAAATCTTTAAAACTTAAAATTAATTTTTTAGAATGAAACTTAAATCATTTAATATTCACACAGAAAACCTTAGTTGATACACTTCGCACATTAAGATATTCAAAATTTTTGGCCCGAATTTAATTTTTCTCATCTCTTTCAATGTGTGAGAAAGTTAATAAATTATAGAGGGGCAGCAAAATTTTAAGAACAGATTTGTTTCCCCATTAAAAAAAATCATACTCGCATGCAATTAAAATTTTCTTCTTTATCAATAACGTTTGGAAACATTTAGAAATAAATTAGATCATGATCAGGTTTTGGACAACAAAGAGGGAAGAGGAGAGAGGAGAGAGGAGAGAGGAGGGAGGAGAGAGGAGAGAGGAGAGAGGAGAGAG
>CAKNYM010012476.1:0-14876 GCA_932195095.1 Andricus curvator | reverse complement strand
TACAAGTTATGAAGATAAGTTCGTTAAATACCAAAATCGAAATTTTTAAAATTCGCTGTATTGCCAATTTTGACTTCTGAGTCTTGTAGATTTTTTTCCTAGTGTATTTCTATGTTTAAAAAACTCACACATGCTCACAAAAATGTTCAATGTACAAGTTATGAAGATAAGTTCGTTAAATACCAAAATAAAAATTTTAAAAATTCGCTGTATTGCCAATTTTGACTCCTGGGTCTTGGGGATTTTTTTTCTAATGCATTTTTGTCACTAAAAAGTTTTCATGTAACTCAAATAATAATAATTTTTTTTCTTTTTCTTTTTAGGATCTTCTTTGTTTAAAATACTATAAGGATTTTTTCAATTGGCTTCAATGATTTAAGAGAATTTTAAAATATTTTAAAGAAATTTTGGGGAGTTTTGAATCTCAGATTTTAAGAAATATATGATTTCATGAAATTTTCAGGTCATTTTATAATATTTTATAAAGGATTTCACAGTATTTCAAAAATTTTCAAATATGATAAGATATTTCCTAATTTGAGAGAATTTTGAAGGCTTTGAGGTATTTGGAATTATTTTAACTCCCAGGTAATAAAACGCTGCTGAAGGCTGGTGATCTTCTCAGCATAAATCACCAATCAATTGAGACTCTCGGTTTCCACACCATATGACAAATCACAACTTAATTCGGACATGATTTCGACTCGCAAAACAAATTTCGCGCATAAAGGTGGTAGTTGGGTGTACAATCTAAACATGAATAATACAAACAATAAAGTAGCCTCGGAATGGACTGAAACTTTGATTGACGAAATGCATACACACGGTAAACGTAAAGGTCAAGTTTCAGGCGATGAATGGAGACTGGGTGTTTGGAATGCTAGAGGCGTGAATGATCTTAAAGTAAGAGAACTACGAGAAACCATGCTCATAAGAAAACTAGATATTTTATGCGTACCTGAGACGAAGAAAAAGGGTTGCGAAAGTAGAAACATAGAAAATGGGGTATTGAAAGGCAGGTTCGAAATATGGTCAGGAGTAGGTAGTGAATCACATGGTAGTCAGGTGGTCGGTTTAATTATGAAAGAAAAAGGTAGGAATTAGAAGATTATTTATCATAGCGTGCTACGCTCCAGTTGATGCCATGAAGATCATGTACAGATCAAATATTTAGCTTAAGACAGATGACAGAAAAAAGCTTGAGAGTAGGAAAGAAAGTTTTCTGTGCATTTGTTGACCTATGTAGAAGAAGCATTTGACACGGTAAATAGAAGTAAACTTTGTGAAGTCCTTAAAAAGTACCGAGTCAATGGATGGCTCCTACAAGCAAGAAAAACAATATATACAGGTAGTAAAGCGAGTGGAAGGGTAAATGGAAAACTAAGTGACTGGTTCGATATTATGCAAGGCGTGGAACAAGGATGCGTTATGTCCTTATGGCTATTTATCATATTTATGGATAAGTGTCTAAGAATGGCCTTCTTCGACAAAGAAGGTCTAGATCTCGAAACAGTGAAGGTACGTGGGTTAGCTTTCGCAGATGACAAGATTGTTATGGCAGAATCAATAGAGGACTTGCAAAGAATGTTGAATAAACATAACACGAGCATGAAGAACATGGGCCTCAAAATTAACGTAAACAAAACAAAAATCATAATGTTTGAAGGAGAAGGTGAGAAAACAATGTGCAACATTGTCCTAAATGATGACAGAGTAGAAAAAGTTAACAAGTACGTATATCTGGATAGCCTATTGACTAGAGACGGAAAAATAGATGGGGAGTTAGATAGCCGCATAAATTAGGGTAAGCAGGTTATCGGTAGAGCAGGGTACATCCTAATAAATAAAAACATATCAAAAAAAGCTAAAATGGCCATACATAATTCTATATTCGTACCGACTGTACTATACGGTAGCAAGACATGGGTATGTCAAGAAAAGGACAGGAGCAAAATTAACGCGATCGGCATGAAACCTCTGCGCATAATATGCGGGAAAACACTGATGGACAAAGTCCGAAACAAGGCAATCTTCAAAGAATGTGGTACAGGAGAGACACTAGTTGACACATGGGAAAGAAATCAGTTAAGATGGTTCGGACATCTTGAAATAATGAAAGATGAATGACAGACCAGACAAGTGTATAAAGGTAAAGTAATTGGCAGAATGACCAGAGGTAGACAGCCGAAAGAATGGTTAGAATCTGTGAATGAGACAATAATCCGAAGAGACATAAGAAGCCATAGAAACACGAAAGCTTGCATGAAAAAATGCATGGATGTGAAGGAAGCTAGATTAGTATGTCAGGTCAGAAAAGTGTGGCACTTGGGGTGATCGCTAGAGAGATTGATCAGCAACCTGCGTCGGAGCAGTGTTGCGGAACGAACGTGTCATTTAAATAAATAACACGAGAATTCCAGATCAATCTAAAATATCTATACCTTACACCTGTATACCTATCTACCTTCTACCTATATAGCCATCTGCACACTACTATTTTCCAACCGAGCAAGTCACGCCTACCCCGAAAGTTTGCCCACTTTCCGCTAAGCTAATCTCTAAAATTTGACCAGTAATTAGTTAAGTTTTAACCATTCTGATTCAGAGAGGCCATAAACTATCTTTTGCGTCAGAAAAAAGCTATAAAATAAAAATAAACTTCCTTAGACACTCATCTGGACCGGTTATTCAAGAAATCAATGTTATGCAAGCAGAATTGAAAGAACTCTCTGTTTTCAACAGATTAATAACGGATAGATTTCTGCAAATAGATAGATAGATTTAGACAAATATTTGACGATCATTCGAAATGAGAAATAACTCTCATGTGGTACATGATATAAAATAGATATCATCACCGATGTCAGTTCATTGTATCTGTCAACCTTTTCAAACATAATAATGTAATATAAATTCAAGTGATAATGCATATATGCACTATACTGTAATTTAAGACGAGTGCGATGCGAGAAAGTATTTGAGTGCGATGAAACAATTTTATATTAAAGATTTTCGGAATTAAAAAATTTGTTGAGAAATATTGATGATGAATTATAGTATTTCTGTACACTATCTTAGCCAGCTATAAATAATTCTAAAGGCAAATAAAAAATGGAAGCCTTGTCAAAGATATTGTTGGATCAACAAAAAGGGTCTTCTGCTACCATTAAATCTTGAACACGCATTGTAAGCTTTAATAATTCTGAAGGTTCTATGTGTAAGAAATTTAACAAATAAGGAAAAATTTCACATCTGTGAAGGACAATATTTCTCATACTACTCTATTTATTTTAACCAATAAACAATGCGAGTTTATTTGATATAAGACGTGTCAGTTCATACGAAATTCCTGAAAAAGTTCGATTTCTGTTTTCTATCATTGTGTCTCTTCAGAAAAAATGAAGATTTTTAATGAAATTCTGCTCCTAACGTTTGTGGGTCTCCTGCGTTTTGAAAGTAGGTGTAATACTAAAACTAATATGTATTATAAATGTGATATATATGTTCTCAAACGTGCTTTTCCATTTAACTTTTTTTAAACCATCAGAAAGCAATATCTTGGAAATGAAAACAGACTAGGTCTCGTTAACAATTTCTCAATGTGGCCTTCTTATTGTTTCAATAGAGTTAAAAATGTTACATCATCACGCTGTTTGGTTACACTTTTCTACTACTTTCACGTTTTCAATGTTTATAATTTTTTTCAAATTATTATATACAATCCTAAATAATGTTTTTCATCAAGTAATTTGTTTTCCACTATCGAATTAGTAATTCTTTACTAATCTCTAGTGGCTCACTTTTCGCTAAACGAATCTGTAAACTTCCACTAGTAACTAAATAAATTTTACCAATTTTGATTAAGAGAGCAAAAAAACTTAAAAATTAAAATATAGTTTTTCAGACACGCAAATTGATACTTATTCCTCTCGTGCCTGATTGAGAAAATAGATTTTTTTCACAAATTTTTGTATTAATCTTTGGCACAAAATAAAACTTTTTACTCTCGCGACGTTTTCTTGTACAGCAAACGATTATTTATTCAGAGCTTTATAAATAATACATTTTTTGTACATCTATAGATTTGATTGGACTATGTGTAAGAATATAGTGAGAAAAAACTTAGTAAACTTTAATTTCAGGATAGATTCTATGTAGTTCTACCGGGGCTTTGGTGGCTCGGAAACCACCATAAACTGTTGGTCCCCTGTATACACTACGGTGGTCGAAAATGCATTCGAAATTTTTTTTCTTTGAATTTTTATGAATAACGCCCGGAATTAGCCATAGGATACGAATAAAATATTACTTTTCAAATATCACCCCCATTCAATTAGAGCGAGGTAATACCTAATCAATGTTAACAAAAAGAATTATTTAACAAATTTATTATACTTGTTAATAATATTCTCTTTGAATAATGGTAGAAATTTAGTTTTTTTCTCAGATTTGCAACTTTCTGTGTACTTTTCACTTGAAGTGAGTTGATATTTCTTTTAATTGAGCAAAAATAATTGTTTAAACAAATTATTGTTTAATGCTAACTTCTCTTAGATTAGTGCTAGAAAGTTGCGGTTTTTTTCTGAAATTTTTGTCTAATTTTCTGTTGAAGTGAAGTAATAATTAATTCCATTTTACAGAAATAATTGTTTAAACAATTTATTATTATTGTTAATAATATTCTCTTTGCTTAATGGTAGAAAGTTGCGGTTTTTTCTGAAATTGTCATCTTTTTGTCTATTTTTCACTTGGAGTGACTTAAAAATTTTTTAAGTTGAGCAAAAATAATTGTTTAAACAAATTATTATTGTTGTTCATAACTATCTTCATCCATATTGATGCCAGATAGTTGCGGTTTTTCTCTGAAATTTTTAACTTTTTGTGCACTTTTCACTTAGTGAGGTAATAATTAATGCAAGTTAATAAACATAGTTGTTTAAACAATTTATCATAGTTCATAAATATCTCCTCTCAGATAAGTGCTAGAAAGTTACGGGTTTTTCTGGAATGTTTAACTTTGTTTTGCCTTTTTAGCTATGAACAAATAAATAAATCGTGAAAAATTATTCTTTTCAGGAATTAATGACACAATTAACGAATTTTAGGAATAATATTTTTTGCTTCAGATATTTTGAAATTATTTAAACAATTAATAATCATTATTAATAAACCGTTTTTTCAGTCTGTTATGAATAGTTATTTTTTCAGATCGTACTCGTTAAAATGAATAATTTTTTATTCTCGCCTACGTATTCACCCATTGGCTATTTGAATGATTATAAGTTGTTTGAATAATTGCAAAATATCTTAAGCAAAAAAATATTACTTTTAACATTAGTTAATTGTCTCATTAATTGCAGAAAAGAATAAGGTTTTTCGATTTACAGAGAAAACATTGTTTACACGTATGAAATTTTTTTAAACAAATTCAAATTGTTTGAACAAATTAAAATTGTCCAAACAAATTAAAATTGTTTTAAAAATTGCTGAATATCCTTTATAAAAAATATTACTCTCAACATCCGTTAATTGTGTCATTAACTTCCAAAAATAATAACTTTTCTCACTTTACAGGGAGAAAAATTATTTAAACAAATAAAAATTGTTTAAATAATCACCAAATATCCTTTAAAAATATATTGCTCTTCACATTCTTCAATTCTGTAATTATTACCAGAAAATAATAACTTTTTACGATTTTTGGAAGAAAAAGTTGTTTAAACAAATGAAAATTGTTTAAATAATTACCCAATATGTTAAATAAGAACGGCTACTCTTGACATTCATCAACTTTGTATACTTTATCCCGAAAGATAATAACATTTCACGATTTACAGAAGAAAAAAAATGGTTTGAACAATTAAAATTATTTAAAATATACTTCAAAACTCGTCACTTATCGATTAAGAATTATTCATATTGAAAAAATTTCAAAATATACCGTTTCTAGCATGAATTTGATAGAAAACTACTATTTCGCATTTTTAAGGCATTTTCCGGGCACAATAAAAGAGGATTTGGAATGTCAAAATTAAAAGTTATTGGGTGGGAATTATTCCTTGAATACTCCGGAAAACGAGCAAAATAGGCAGAAAGTTAAAAAAAAAATAAGAATTTTTTTATATACAATAGACCAATGCGCTATAAATTAATTATGGATATTCAGGGTCCTTATGAACTTTAACTTTTTTTTTATTGATAAAGCTCGAAAAAAGTGTTTTACAGAAAACTTTATACAATATACACTTCCAGTCAAATATTTACATTTTTGAATTCAAACGGAAGTTATTTTCTTTATTTGTTATCAGTGAAAAAAAAATGAAAAAAAGGTTAAAGTTCCAGCACCGAGCGTTTATTCAAAGCGAATCATTGTACTCGAATTCTCTTGATTTCACTGAGATGTAATCAAATTGATCTGAATTGTTCGAAATTGACTGTAATTAACTTGAATTGTCTTGACTTTTCTAAAATAAAAATCTACTGAATTCTCTATTGAAAAAGATAGAGGTGACCGGGGCAAGACGGGACACTGGGGTAAAATAGTATCTCATCATATGAGTGCGTAAAAATAAGCCGTTTTACGCAATCACATGGGTGTGTAAAAACGCATTTTACGCACACTGTGCCAAAAAAATATTTTCATTCTATGAATACATAAGTCATTATTTGTTGCCCTTTGGTTGTTCGAGAAAAGTTTAAGTTAATAGTGTACAAAATTGTCATAAATTAATGTCAATTTTTTCTTACCAAATTAGGTGCAGGTGGAATAAGTGGCTTCGTGCCGCTTCCTGAAACCTTTATTGACGTAACAATGACAGATGGCACTAATTATCATGGAATACCCGACGATTACCCGCCTGACCATGTACCCATCTGGCTGCAGACTGAGGAACTACATCTTATTAGCCATCACGTTTATATACGAACGCCATTTTTGGAAAATTTTCGATCAGCTATCGTAGCGCCACATCCACTTCCTAATCACAATCATGTTATTCATACTCCGTGGAGGGTTCGGATAAGAATACGAGGAAACGAATATTATTCAGCTAACCATTTTCACGTCTACCCTGTAGCACAACATCAGCATCAAAGTGCTTACCAAAATATAATACAAGCCGATTTGCCAGCCGAGAACCATATATACATAGTAGTGCCAGGAAATCGTGTATTTTTTTCACCTTTAGTATCCCATTGGTAATCAAGGAATATGGCACGGTGGTCAGTAGGGTGGCCCTTATTTTTAACTTTACGAATTTCTTTACTTTCATCCCCGAATTTTGTTCGAATACTCCGAAAGAACAAAATTTTCTTCAAATTTAGCCAAATCGGTTAATATTTAGGGGTGGCGCAAAGACCATTAAGCTTATATCATTGTTCAGAATAAGTTACTAAATGACTGGGTATTCTTAAATTACCAATTAATAATTATTTGTGAAAAAAAAGTTTCTAAAAGGGTTAGTAAATCATAATATTTCGTGTAATTCAAATTTGTCTCTTATGGGGTTTTCTTTGTGGAACGATGAAAGAGTCAAAATTTATGATTGATTCTTATTCTCTGATGAATTCTGAACAATATACTAAAGAACACAATTATTTGTGACGTATCATTGCGTCGATATACTAGATTTACCAAAAGCTAACTTTTTTGAATGGCAAATCAATGGGAACCTTCATGATCTTTGCGCCACCCCTAAATATTAAGCGATTTGGCTCAAATTTACTCTTCACAATCCTCTACAATCAAGTGTTTACTGTAGTACCTAGTATATTGAATGTAAAAAAATGTATCTTACTTCATTATTAATTGTAACAATATTACTTCTAATTTATGTAATAATATATTAGTAGCACCTAATAATATTAGCATTAATATAGAATTTTATAATTGTGAATTCACAAAATAATAATGAATTAATAAACATTTAAGGAATTATCCAAAAATTACATAAGGTGATTTTTTTAAATCTCCGCCCCCTCTCATATATGTCTGAAACCAAAAAGTATGCAATAAAAAATTAACTTTATTTTTGAAGCATGTGAGAACCCTGAATATGAATAATTCATTTATAGTCCATTGAACCATTGTAATTTGAAAAATTCTTATTTTTCTTAACTTTGTGCAAACAATTAGAAGGCAATATTTTCATTACATTTTTCTATTTTTCACTTTTCCCATTTGTATAAGCTTTTTAAATTACTATGTAGAGTCTTAAATAAGTTTATCTATTTTTGCTTAGCAATTAGTTGTTTTTACATTCTCATTCTAATGAGAAGGTATTGGTTTTATGTAGAATTTGACATAGTCGGTTTTCATCAAATCTCCACGTTTTGAGACCCCCTGAGCTAGAAAAAACGATTTTTACCAAGGTGTCTGTCTGTCTGTAGTCTGTCTGTCTGTCTGTCTGTAGCCACGATAACTTTCGAAAAAATGATCAGATTTGATTGAGCTTTGGCACACTTTTTTATGGCCCAAAAAGAAAGAACGAGTTCGTTACCCAGCTATTTTGGATGAAAATTCAAAAAGTGAGCACATTTTGAAAATTTTTGAGACCACTTTTTTTGAAGATTTGAAAATTCTATGTACGGTTATTAGTAGTACGCAAAATGACGAACAAAATATTCTTATGACTTTTCGTGATAAAACAAAAATTACTGGAGTTATAGCATTTTCAAAATTCCAAAAAACAAACGAAAATGAAGATTTTAAGCCGAAAAACGCACGATATGAAAAAAAGTCAAGAGGAGAAAAACGTTGCTTTTTGAACACTCTATAATATTTTCATAACAACTTTTTGAATTTTTTGAAAAATAAAAAATTCAAATTTCGATCGCACAGAAAAATAATGAAAACTCAAAAATTCCATTTTTCTGTGAAACTATGCAAGATACGAGAAAAAATTATATTATCAAAATTGTGCACCTAAAAAAATCTACAAATTTCTTATCATTCACTTTTTGATATGACGCGTAGTTTTTGTTTTATTCGTAAAAAACAGCATTGAAAATAGAAAAATCAAATTTTTAGACGAATAACACGAGCTACGAAAAAAATGACAGGAACAAAATTTGTTCATCCAAGGAAGAGGTACAAATTTGTTGTGAATCATGTTTCGATAGGATGCGTAGTTTTTGTTTTATTCATGAAAATAACATTGACAGCAAAAAAATCAAATTTTTGAAAAAAAAATGCAAGGTACGAAAACACATAAATGAACAAAAATTGTGCATTCAAAAAAGATTTACAAATTTGTAATCAATTTTTGTTGTAAGAATATATTCAAAATGAAAAATTAACTTTTTTGAAAAACGGCACAAGCTAAAATAAAATTTGAACTAATAAAATTTGTCGCCTAAATTATATCATTATTTTTCATTTGAAATCAAATACAAATTTAGTAATTTGTATATGAAGAACATATAAGACGAAGCACAAAGTGCGCGATCAGTGTATTTACCAAATCGTGCGCCGTAAGTGCGCTCAAACATTTTTGTTTCTATCATACGGTGCACAGAACCGAGCTTGGAACGCAAGGTTCAAATGATTTTCAAATCAAATATCGAGCGCGAGTGTCTGGATGAGAATGTGTTCCTTAAGGTCGATAGAACCTTGAGTAAATAAAGTTCCTTTTCACTCTAAAATAAAAACAAATTTAACAATCACTTAATATGTAGAGGTTTTGATAATTTTATACTATTTGCAAACAAACTTTTTCTTTTCATCGAAGTCGAACACGAAGCTGAAAAATCTAGAGGAACCGAGCGTAAAGCGCGATGTAGATACGCCCGAGCGCGTAGCGCGAGGTGAATACATAATCGAGCGCGAAGCGCGCGATCTAACAGTTGCGCGCCCTAGGCGCGCTCAAACTTGCGAACTCGCGAACTTGCGAAATATCTTGACTAATGAAATTGGTATTTTTTTTCAGAGAGGCAATAAACTATCTTTTGCGTGAGAAAAAAAGACTATAAAATAAAAATAAACTTCCTTAGACACTCAAGCTCATCCTTATATAAGGGAAATAATTTTTATAAAGTTTGCTAAATACAGTGAACTCCGGAGATAAGGTCCCCGGAGTTAATAATTCCGAGAATTGACGCCGCGCCGCGGGTATGCGTGAGAGGAGCTGCGCGGGGTGAGCGATGTTCACTCAACTTTGTCATGACGTTGCGACAGTTCACTCGAAGCACGGTGGCGAGCTCGCGTCGATCCGCAATGGGTCTCCGATGCCATAAGCCAACTGAACCCGATGGGACTGATCGGATTACTCCGTGCGATTGAATGAGCATGTCTTTGACATTAACAACAGCGCCATTAGACACGCGAATATATATCGCGAAGTAGTATCTCGAAGTTATTGGAGCAATGTTCATGAAAAAGAATATATTTTAATCAAAAATGTTATACTGCGGGTTAAAATTAATTATTTACTACAAGATTTTTTGTTAATATTTAATTGAAATTCAAATTTCTTCTTAATTGGTGGCGCTGTCGTAGCTACCAAAAAGGCTCTACGTTTCGACAAAGAAAAAAAAGTATTGCATATGCAGAGACAGAGAAAGAGAGAGAGACAGAGAGAGTATGATCGTTTCGAAACCTAAAGTGTGACCTGTCATTGGAACACAATCCGATCGTCTCTGTGTATCTCACATGGTAGAAAGAGAGTTGCGATCGACTTCAAGCATCGGAGTCCCACTAGTGTTTTGTAATGACAAACTATCAAGCGTTGAGATGAGAATTGTGAAAACTGTATTTTTCATGAACAGTTGATTTAATATTTATAAAAGTAAGTGGCTTTCTGTAAAATAACTTATTTGTCTGTCTGGTGATGAAACTGCATCGCATGCATGATGCGATTACGCAAAAGTGCATGCCTCAAGTGAGCGACAGAGTATCTGGACCGGTTATTCAAGAGATCAATGTTGAGCAAGCAGAATTGAACGAACTCTCTATTTTCAACAGATTCCGATTAATAACGGATAGATTTCTTCAAATAGATAAATAGATTTAGACAAATATTTAACGATCATTCGAAATGAGGAATAACTCTCATGTGGTAAATGATATACAATAGATATCATCACCGATGTCAGTTCATTGTATCTGTCAACTTTCTTACACATAATAATATAATAAAAATTCAAGTAATAATGCATATATGTACTATACTGTAATTTAAGACGAGTGCGATGCGAGAAAGTATTTGAGTGCGATGAAACAATTTTATATTAAAGATTTTCTGAATTAAAAAATTTGTTGAAAAATATTTATGATAAATTATAGTATTTCTGTACACTATCTTAGCGAGCTTTAAATAATTTTAAATTCAAGTACAATATTTTAATTTTAGTGTTTTCTGTCTCTACCATTAAATCTCAAACACGCATTGTAAGCTTTAATAATTCTGAAGGTTCTATGTGTAAGAAATTTAACAAATAAGGAAACATTTCACATCTGTGAAGGACAATATTTCTCATACTACTCTATTTATTTTAACGAATAAACAATGCAAGTTTATTTGATATAAGACGTGTCAGTTCATACAAAATTCCTGAAAAAGTTCGATTTCTGTTTTCTATCATTGTGTCTCTTCAGAAAAAATGAAGATTTTTAATGAAATTCTGCTCCTAACGTTGGTGGGTCTCCTGCGTTTTGAAAGTAGGTTTATTACTAAAACTAATATGTATTATAAATATGATATGTATGTTCTCAAACGTGTTTACTTGAGAGCCTTCAATTAGAATAGATCGTTCCCAAAGTTTCCAGCTTTAACATTAAAGATTTTTTTATCCAGCGTTATATCTGACGAGGCTTCAATTTATTCAAATATATTTCAAATGTCTACTGTTACGGAATTTCCCGTGAATACCTTATTTCCGTTTAACTTTGTTCAAACAATCAGAAAGCAATATCTGGAAAATGGAAACAGACTAGGTCTCGTCAACAATTTCTCAATGTGGCCTTCTTATTGTTTCAATAGAGTTAAAAATGTTACACCATCGCGCCGTTTGGTGACACTCTTCTACTACTTTCAATTAGCCATAGAATGCGAATAAAATATTATTTTTCAAATATCGCCCCAATAAGTTCGTTTTATAGGGTCCCAAATTAACTCCATAAGTGAAAAAATGGGTTTCGCGAGCTTTTGGCGCTAATTATGATTTTTTTGCCGTTTTTTAAATGCAAATTGTTTCTGATAAATGAAATACTACTTTATACTGATAATTAGATGTTTACATAATTCGTTCAAACAATTTATCATTGTTTTTAGCAATTTTCTCTTAGAATAGAGTTAGGAAGTCGCGGTTTTTTCAACAAAATTTCACTTTTTGTCCAATTTTCAATTAGAGCGAGGTAATATCTAATCAATGTTAATAAAAATAATTGTTAAACAAATTTATTATGATTGTTAATAATATTCTCTTTGAATGATGCTAGAAATTTCGGTTTTGTCTCAAATTTGCAACTTTCTGTCCACTTTTCACTTGAAGTGAGTTAATATTTCTTTTAATTCAGCAAAAGTAATTGTTCAAACAAATCATTATTGTTTATAGCTAACTTCTCTTAGGTTAGTGCTAGAAAGTTGCGGTTTTTTCTGAAATTTTATACTTTTTGTCTAATTTTCTGTTAGAGTGAAGTAATAATTAAATCAAGTTAACAAAAATAATTGTTAAAACAATTTATTATCATTGTTAATAATATTCTCTTTACTTACTGGTAGAAATTTGCGTTTTTTTCTAAAATTTTCAACTATTTTTCGTGCACTTGGATTGACTTACAAATTATTTACGTCGAGCAAAAATGATTATTTAAACAAATAATTGTTGTTCATAACTATCTTCATCTATATTGATGACAAATAGTTGCGGTTTTTTTCAGAAATTTTTAACTTTTCGTGCACTTTTCACTTAGTGAGGTAATAATTAATGCAAGTTAATAAACATAGTTGTTTAAACAATTTATTATAGTTTATAATTATCTTCTATCAGATGAGTGCTAGAAAGTAACGGGTTTTTCTGGAATGTTTAACTTTGCTTTGCCTTTTGAGTTATGGACAAATAATAATGAGAGTTTGCAGGGATCAATTCAATGATTTCCACTGAATTTTTACAATAATATTTTAATTCATTTTTCAAAACATTTGCTGAAAAAATAAATCAAGGACTTCACAGTATCTCAAGATTTTTTTTTACATATCCGAAGGTATTTCCAAAGAAAAACAGGAAAGAAATCAAATATAAAATTTTACAGTTCGGTTATTTTTCTATAATCTGTGTTTTCTGTATACAGACATATTCATAAAAGATTTATAATCGCGTAACTGAAGTGTTGCTTGGAAAGTGGAGAGAATATAGAAGAGACTGAAGTCGATTATAAAAGATGAGTTTTTCTTTTATACCAATTTATATCTCATGTCATGATAGCGAAGGGGGCGGGGGTAATCTTTATAGATACTTTAAGGTGGTTGAAAACTCGAAAATGAAGCTGATGACGGTTGCCTTGACGCGTTATCTTTAAACATTCCTAAATGCTTTTAAATTCCCTCTAAAAATTATAATATTGCAGGTCAATTATTCTAAATATTTTAATGTTTCAAGCAGGAAAGAATGTAATATATACCGGGTGTCCAAAAAGTCCCGGGACGGCTAAATATTTCCTCAGGTAAGATATTTTTCAGGGCGGTCAAGGTCATTCTTGAAGGAACTTTCAACAAGGAATTCAAAGGTGACCTTTATTTTGATCTTGATCATGACCTTCACGGTCATTTCAAGGTCAAATTGATTTTTTTAAATGAGAACCTCGATTTTTGACCCCGGGAACTGAGAGCGCGGAAAATTTTACGTCCAGATATGACCTTGACAAATCGAACATTTGACCTGGAAAGGTCAGGGAAAGGTCAAACAACGTGCAGCAGGATGACTCGACTGGCATGCATTTTTGAAGAAAATGTCCTGGCGAAGGTTCTGGTCATAGACAAGGTTAAAGTCACCAATCGATCGGGAGTATAAAATGCTACAACTCTTGCGTTGAACATTTTCTTCATAAATGCATGCTGGTCGAGTCATCCTGCTGTACGTTGTTTGATCTTGCCCTGACCTTTCCAGGTCAAATTTTCGATTTGTCAAGGTCATATATATAGGCAACGGCCATACCACGCTGGAAACACCAGTTCCCGTTAGATCACTGAAGTTAAGCAGTGTTGGGCGCGGTTAGTACTTGGATGGGTGACCGTCTGATACTACTGCGTTGCTGTTGGCGGTGGTGGGTGTGGTGAGCCCACACTTGTAGTTATTTACTACAAGTAACTATCCACCTAGAAACACTACCCGAATCGGGTAGTGTCACGCTTACCCCTTGAGGCTCGCCGAAAGGGAAATGGCTTAATGGTATATATATATATATATATATATATATATATATATATATATATATATCTGGACGTAAAATTTTCCGCTCTCTCAGTTCCCGGGGTCAAAAATAGAGGTTCCCATTTTAAAAAATCAATTTGACCTTGAAATGACCGTAAAGGTCATGGTCAAGATCAAAATAAAGGTCACCATTGAATTCCTTGTTAAAAGTTCCTTTAAGAATGACCTTGACCGCCGTGAAAAATATCTTGCCTGAGGAAATATTTAGTCATTCCGGGACTTTTTGTACACCCTGTATATATATTTACATATAACTCTTTTTTTTCAAATTTAGGAAAAAAAAGAGGGTTATTGTTTCCTCGTTTAGAGGTAGACCGGGATTCGGCAGATGAGAACATATGAACTCCTATCTAATACAACGCTGCTGAAGGCTGGTGACCTTCTCAGCATAAATCACCAACCTATTGAGACTCTCAGTTTCCTTTCTCATGTCCTCGCCCCCCCCCCCC